>ONZH01009244.1:0-22536 GCA_900303285.1 Rhinella marina | reverse complement strand
CATATCGTCTTTGTCTAATGCTGACCCAAAAAACGCCATTTTTTAGAGGTCCAACTGGCACTCTTTTAGCACAATTTTTCAGGAGGGCCCCCTACAGGCCCTCTCTTCAAACAATTTTTCAGGAGGGCCCCCCTACAGGCCCTCTATTCAAACAATTTTTCCAGAGGTCCACCTACAGGCCCTCTCTTCAAACAATTTTTCAGGAGGGCCCCCCTACAGGCCCTCTATTCAAACAATTTTTCCAGAGGTCCACCTACAGGCCCTCTCTTCAAACAATTTTTCAGGAGCGCCCCCTACAGGCCTCTATTCCAACAATTTTTCCAGAGGTCCACCTACAGGCCCTCTATTCAAACAATTTTTCCAGAGGTCCACCTACAGGCCCTCTATTTCCAACAATTTTTCCAGAGGTCCACCTACAGGCCCTCTATTCCAAAAATTTTTTCCAGAGGTCCACCTACAGGCCCTCTATTCAACAATTTTTCCAGAGGTCCACCTACAGGCCCTCTATTCAAAACAATTTTTCCAGAGGTCCACCTACTGGCCCTCTCTTCAAACAATTTTTCGGGAGGGCCCCCTACAGGCCCTCTATTCAAACAATTTTTCCGGAGGTCACCTACAGGCCCTCTCTCCAATTCCAGTTCAAAGTATTATTTGCGCATACTGCATGCATTTTTATTTTTGGGATAGGTGTGAAAAATAATATTACTTGCGAATCTATATTGCCAAACATTGGATACGGTAGCAAGTAGAAGACCAAACACATGCTGCTCACAGGGTTCCGCAAATTCCTGGTCCGCGCGCAAATTCCTTGTCCACAATGTCATGGAGGACGAGGTTCTGTGGATGAGCAACAAGTCCTTCTGTACTGAAATCGCTGACAAAGTCTCCATCTAAGAAGCTACAGACCATTGTGGAGAGAGCGGCACAGCTCGCCATCAAAGTGAGGAACCCCAACGCCAGACTGCGCAGAGAAGATAACGAATAAATATCTCTGTGGTTATTTTTGCTAAATAAAAGTTAAATAAACCCCACAAAAAATTCATCTGTTAATGTGCCTGATCCACCCAAGTTGAATCTGTCCCATCATGAGAAAGTCCCCCCCAAGGAGTTCCCTCTGTAACTTGCTTCCCATACAACTACCTCACCCCCCCGACACCTGTGTCTCGCCATTGTCCACCACCTCCTCAGACAACACTGGTAAATCCACACTGTCAGCACACGTAAACAGCAAAAGGTCTTGCGAATTGGGGCAGAGAATGTTCTGGGCTAGCACATCAGAGAAGGGGTGACTATGGGGTTCCAGGGAGTACGTGACCACATGCAATCTCCATCTAAAAAGTCATGCCACACTTGATCAATCTCATAATTTACGACTGTAACCGGTTGATGCTAATTTTTAAGTTGGGGTCCTGCGTCGTCATTCTAAATACATCCGGCTGTTGTCACCAACACACACGCTAGCCCAGGGGGCACTCCTCTGGCTCTTCCACCGAAACCTCCTTGCCCCACCCTGCCCCCCACCTACAGGCCCACTCTCCAAACAATTGACGTCTTTTTTTCCTATCTTTCTCTCTCTCCAAAACTATTTTTCTGGATAGCTGCCATATACGGTATTAAACTGAGAAGAATACAGAGAACACATGCTACACTTGATCTAGTTCATAATTTACGACTGTACCGCTTGATGCAACAGTTTTCAAAAATCCATTCTGGCTGTTGTCACCACCACACACGCTAGCCCAGGGGGCACTCCTCTGGCTCTTCCACCGAAACCTCCTTCCCCCCAGCCTGCCCCCCCCACCTACAGGCCCACTCTACAAAACAATTTAGCCGGATAGGGGACGTATCAGAAGTTTCACTCATGTTAGTTTTTGTTCTTCTTTTATATGCCTCCTGACCTGTGATAGGCAGAGCATGGACACGTCCCCTTAGCTGCAGTGGGAAAGACACTCCCCTGGCCAGAACAAGCTCTTTTTCCCTTTTCCGTGTTCGAAATATCCATTAAATATAGGGTCCCAAGATAGGGAACGTATACGGTATTAAACTGAGAAGAATCGATACTGCACCGGCTGATGCTAGAGCATTTCCAAATGCATTCCGGCTGTTGTCACCACCACACACGCTAGCCCAGGGGGCACTCCTCTGGCTCTTCCACCGAAACCTCCTTACCCCACCCTGCCCCCCCACCTACAGGCCCACTCTACAAACAATTTAGCCGGATAGGGGACGTATCAGAAGTTTCACTCATGTTAGTTTTTGTTCTTCTTTTATATGCCTCCTGACCTGTGATAGGCAGAGCATGGACACGTCCCCTTAGCTGCAGTGGGAAAGACACTCCCCTGGCCAGAGCAAGCTCTTTTTTCCCTTTTCCGTGTTCGAAATATCCATTAAATATAGGGTCCCAAGATAGGGGACGTATACGGTATTAAACTGAGAAGAATCGATACTGCACCGGCTGATGCTAGAGCATTTCCAAATGCATTCCGGCTGTTGTCACCACCACACACGCTAGCCCAGGGGGCACTCCTCTGGCTCTTCCACCGAAACCTCCTTGCCCCACCCTGCCCCCCCACCTACAGGCCCACTCTACAAACAATTTAGCCGATAGGGGACGTATCAGAAGTTTCACTCATGTTAGTTTTTGTTCTTCTTTTATATGCCTCCTGACCTGTGATAGGCAGAGCATGGACACGTCCCCTTAGCTGCAGTGGGAAAGACACTCCCCTGGCCAGAGCAAGCTCTTTTTCCCTTTTCCGTGTTCGAAATATCCATTAAATATAGGGGTCCCAAGATAGGGGACGTATACGGTATTAAACTGAGAAGAATCGATACTGCACCGGCTGATGCTAGAGCATTTCCAAATGCATTCCGGCTGTTGTCACCACCACACACGCTAGCCCAGGGGGCACTCCTCTGGCTCTTCCACCGAAACCTCCTTGCCCCACCCTGCCCCCCCACCTACAGGCCCACTCTACAAACAATTTAGCCGGATAGGGGACGTATCAGAAGTTTCACTCATGTTAGTTTTTGTTCTTCTTTTATATGCCTCCTGACCTGTGATAGGCAGAGCATGGACACGTCCCCTTAGCTGCAGTGGGAAAGACACTCCCCTGGCCAGAGCAAGCTCTTTTTCCCTTTTCCGTGTTCGAAATATCCATTAAATATAGGGTCCCAAGATAGGGGACGTATACGGTATTAAACTGAGAAGAATCGATACTGCACCGGCTGATGCTAGAGCATTTCCAAATGCATTCCGGCTGTTGTCACCACCACACACGCTAGCCCAGTGGGGCACTCCTCTGGCTCTTCCACCGAAACCTCCTTGCCCCCCACCTACAGGCCCTCTCTCCAAACAATTTACCCCTGGTAGGGGGACGTATTAGATATTGTACTGATTCTGCATTGCCTCCTGCGATAGACGGGAATGGAACCCAGATCAACTGCTTGGGAAGTAGCTATGCTCACCACTATACCACCAGCAGGCACAGCAACTGATAAGAACAGATACTAAACTTGATGTCAGCTGCAGTGCCAGCATGAGCAGTGGTGTCACCTGCAGGCGGTGATGGACCTTCGTTGCACCTAGTTGGGTGCTTCCCTAACATGTGATGGGTATTTGCCTCGCCTTTCTTGGTCTGGGTGAGCACAATTGCCATGAGGGTAACCACCAGGCTGTTGCCTGAGGATTTGGGGTAATGGTGGGATTAAGCAGCCTCAGAGGCATCCATGCATGCTGCCCCTGCTGTTTCCTGTCCATTTCCGTGGTGTTTCCATCATTTTCTGAGGTTTCCACGTTTTCAGGCAAACTTCCCTGTGAAGAGCTTTGGTCCCCCACAAAAATGCTCGAGTCTCCCATTGACTTCCATGGGGTTCGTTACTCGAAACGAGCACCCGAGTATCGGGAAAAATTTGTCTCGAATAACGAGCACCCGAGCATTTTAGTACTCGCTCATCTCTAATAATAGTACATATTTTAATTTTTACAGCATGAACACAGTTCTTGATCTCAGATAAGGCATTAGCCATATAAGCCTATTAAGCCCCTTATATGAGTCAAATGAATGTTTGTTAAGGAATTTGGGATTCATTCCACTTTGCAGAACTGCTTCAACTTTATGAAAAGTAAACTGCCTATTTTAGGTCTGGCCACTCTACAGAGGTTTAGTTTATCAGTAAAGCCTTTCCGTAACAATAATTTTTTTTATTAAAAAAACAAAAAAAAATACCACTGATTTCATATTTTGCTCTATTCAGTGTTCAGCATAACTCACACATAACTTTTATTCTATGGGTCATATGATTATTTTTATACTAAATATGCATAACTAGAAAAAGTATGTACCTGTTACTGCTGAGTATGAAGTGTTGGTATTTATTAAATTTGTTCCAAGGGTGCCCAGGAGGCCAATCCATGCCCTTGTTTTTTTTTTTCCAGGGAAATTGCTAGTAGCCCTATATACCCCGGCAGTTACACACTATTTTATTTTTAACTGTCCTCCACAACAGTGATCTCCAGAGTGCCGTGCCCATTAACCAGGACCTTCACAGCACCCTACCCCATTAACAGTGACTTCCATAGCACACCAACCCCTTATCTGTGACCTCTACAGCACCCCACCTCTTTAACAGTGACCTTCACAGTTATGCAGCCCCTTAACTGGGGCCTGCACAGAGCCTTGCCCCTTAAAATTACCTCCACAGCACCCTGCCACTTAAAGTTGACCTCCAAAGCAACCTTCCCAACTGAACTATGACCTTAACAGCATCCTCCCCTATTAAATGTGACCTCCACAGCACTCCACCCTTTAACAGTGATCTCCTCAGCAGCTCATCCCCTTAATAATGACCTCCACATCACCACACCCCCTTAATAATGACCCCCACAGCACCACACCCCCTTAACAGTGACCTCCACAGTGTCTCGTCCTCTTAACAGTGACCTATAACAGAAGAAAAATGGTCGAATTGTTTTGGAAACCTGTTATGCAAGTGAGGTGAAAACTGAAGGCTCTGAGAGTTTCTATTGGCTGATAAGGTTCATGTGACAATGTCTATGTCAGTTAGTATATGAGTAAAGAAGCTGCAAGCTTCTATTGGCTAATATAGGTCATGTGATGCTGCCATGTTTGAATTTTTTGGGAATATCCAATGTTCAGCTCCTGTGAAACTTCAACTACCATCATGTAAACATGCTCAGCTATTCTCATAACTGCCATAGAAGTGAATCAAGCTTTTTGGGAGTTGTAGCTTGAGAACATGCAAGAGGTTGCTGATCCTGTCCTAGACAGCTGAGACCCGATGCACCTACAGTATATGCCAAATTTCGTGTCCAACAGTTAAGACATTTGGATGACTATAGAGAACAGATGGACAGACTGACAAAAATAAATTGATTTATCTCTTAATAATATAAAAATGAGTTTCTGTCTGTCTGTCTGTCTGTCTGTTCTCTATGCGCGACCAAACTACTGGACTGATTTTCACCAAATTCGGCACACAGGTACATCAGGTGTCCGGGAAGGTTTTAGACCAGGTCTCATCTCTCTAGGACATACTGTTCCTGAGATATTCCCAAAATATGATCTCCATTAGCCAACATTACAACTGGGAGCTTTGGTTTTAAACTCCAACTGCCATTCTCTGCAAAGACACACACAGGGAGGGCAGGTTTCCATAACAACCAGGTAATTATCAGCAGCTGAGGATCTCATCCATTTCTATTTACTGACACTGTTAAAGGTATTCCGGTTACCATAAATATAACTTATGTTTTTTTCTATTACTACAGTTCAGTAGTAATAAAAGATGTTTTCCTCCACTGCTGCCTATTGCGTGGGCTCATAAATAAGCATGGTATTGACCTTTAATTCACGCCACCCTAAAAGAAGTACTTAAAACCCCCACCCCAGGTCTCACTAAGCCACACCCCCAACTCTGTCAGGCCACACCCCCTTTCACTCCACAGCCAACAGAGATTGAAAAAATAAAGGTAAAAATCAACTTCTGTCAGCTGCAGGGATGGGTGGGAGGTTGACTTTCTTTCTGCAACAACACACACAAACATTAAATAAAATAGATTAAATCCACCCATGCGAAGCGTCTTGCTAATCCACGCCCCCCGACTCTGTCAGGTCACGCCCCCTCCCACTCCGCAGCCAATGGGAATTGAAAAAATGAAGGTAAAAATAAACTTCTGTTTGCTGCAGGGGTGGGAGGGTGAATTTCTCTCTGCAACGACACACAAAAATTTTAGATGAAATAGACTATTAGACTACAACTGTTTGAAGCCTTTTACTAAGCCACGCCCCATCTCTGTCAGGCCACGCCCCCTCTCACTCCGCAGCCATTCTGCAACGACACACAGAAACATTAAATTAAATAGATTAAATGCACCTATGCGAAGCGCTTTGCTAAGCCACACCCCGACTCTGTAAGGTCACGCCCCCTCCCACTCCGCAGCCAACAGGGATTGAAAAAATAAAGGTAAAAATCAACTTCTGTCAGCTGCAGGGATGGGTGGGAGGTTGACTTTCTTTCTGCAACGACACACAGAAACATTAAATGAAATAGATTAAATACACCCATGTGAAGCGTCTTGCTAATCCACGCCCCCGTCTCTGTCAGGTTACGCCCCCTCCCACTCCGCAGCCAACGGGGATTGGAAAGATAAAGGTAACAATAAACTTCTGTTTGCTGCAGGGGTGGGAGGATGAATTTCTCTCTGCAACGACACACAAAAATTTTAGATAAAATAGACTAATTATAGACTACAACTGTTCGAATCGTCTTGCTAAGTCATGCCCCCAACTCTGTCAGACCACGCCCCCTCCCACTCTGCAGCCATTCTGCAACGACACACAGAAACATTAAATGAAATAGATTAAATCACCTATGCGAAGCGCTTTGCTAAGCCACACCCCCAACTCTGTCAGGTCATGCCCCCTCCCACTCCGCAGTCAACAGTGATTGAAAGAATGAAGGGAAAAATAAACTTCTGTCAGCTGCAGGGGTGGGAGGGTGAATTTCTTTCTGCAATGACACACAAAAATCGTAGATGAAATTGACTAATTTTAGACTACGACCATTCAGTACCAATAAAAGATGTTTTTTCCACTGCTACCCATTGCGGGTCCCCATAAATTACCATGTCATCGACCTGTAATTCATGCCACTCTGACCCCCGCCACAGATCTCGCGAAACCACGCTCCGACTCTGTCAGGCCACGCCCCCTCCCACTCCGCAGCCAACGGGGATTGAAAAAATCAAGGTTAAAATCAACTTCTGTCAGCTGCAGGGGTGGGAGGGAAGTTGGATTTCTTTCTGCAACAACATACAGAAGCATTAAATGAAACAGATGAAATATACCCGTGCAAAGCAATTGTCAAGGTTGGGATAAACAGACAACAGAGGAGCGTTTGCCCTGAGCTTACCCAACCCTCTGTCCCTGCCTATTGCCTCACCCACGCTAAACCGGGCGACAACCACGAGGACTGCGAAATACACTGTATAAGGTACAGGGAACAGGGATGACAAACAAGAGACGAACAAAACACAGAAGAATCGTCAGCTAGCCGTGTCAGAAACCAGAGATAACGCCAGTACAAAATCGGAAGACGGTAGAGTAGTTAGATACAAGCCAAGGGTCAAATCAGCAGTCAGGATACACAATACAACGCAAGCAGGAATAGCAAGGAATTGCAAAAACCAGCAAGGAGCAGAGAGAAACATAGGTATATAAGCAGGAAGATATCCCACCCCCAGGTTCTGAATGGACCAGATTCAGAGAAGCCACTCAGCCAGCACCTGAGTATTAACCCTGAGTAGACAAACCAAGCATGAAGCTGGGCGTTGGCTCTAAAACAACCCACAGTGTGAACATGGTTCAAGGCAAGGCGTAGGCACTAAACAGAAACACACAAAAACTCAGAATACCAAGCAAAACATAGACCCTATGTTCTCCGATGACCAGACCTGACAGTACCCCCCCCCCTCCACGAGGGGCCTCCGGACCCTTAGACCCTAAAGATGGTTTAGACGGATAGTCCAAATGAAAAGATTTAACCAATCGTGGAGCATGAACATCCCTAGCAGGGACCCAGGATCTATCCTCAGGACCGAAACCCTTCCAATGAATGAGGTATTGAAGAGAGTTCCTGACCAGTCTGGAATCGACAATCCTTTCTACCTCATACTCGAGATCACCCTCCACCACTGATGGCGAGGGAGGGTCAGGGAGGGGTACCACAGGATCCACATAGCGTTTCAACAGACTCTTGTGAAACGTATTGTGAACCCGCCAGTCAGAGGGCAACGCCACCTTGAACGATACAGGATTAATAACGTGAGTTACGGTAAACGGACCAATGAACCTAGGAGCCAATTTCAGAGACGGAACTTTCAACTTAAGGTTCTTAGTAGACAATAGGACCTTGTCACACACAACAAAAGTTTCTGAAACAGTACGCCTACTTCGGGATGAATGGACCATTAAACTTTGTGCTCTTTTCAAGTTCTGCTGAACTTGCGACCACACTGTGCACAGTTGGTTAGTTATGGACTCAACACGAGGGGTATCCGAAACTGACGATGATGAGAAGGAAAACCTGGGATGGAATCCATAATTACAGAAGAAAGGAGATGTGAGTGTGGATGAACTAGTGTGATTGTTGATGGCAAACTCTGCTAATGGAAGATATGAGACCCACAGATGTTGACAGTCAGAAACAAAAAGACGAAGGTACTGTATGAGCTCTTGATTCATCCTCTCCGTCTGCCCATTAGTTTCGGGATGGAAGGCCGAGGAAAATGACAATTTTACCTCAAGCTTAGAACAGAAAGCTCGCCAAAACTTAGCCACAAATTGTACCCCCCTGTCAGACACAACCTCATCAGGAATACCGTGGAGACGCACAATATGTTGAATAAATAGATCTGCCAATTCCTCTGCTGAAGGCAGCTTCTTTAGTGGAACAAAATGGCCCATCTTAGAGAAACGATCCACCACCACCCATATAACAGAGAACCCTTGAGAGAGTGGCAGATCGGTAACAAAATCCATAGACACGTTAGACCAAGGCCTGTCTGGCACTGGGAGCGGGAGAAGAGGTCCCTCAGGACGTCTCCTGGGGACCTTTCCTCGCGCACAGACCTGACAAGCTAAAACAAATGCATGAACGTCAGTATTCATATGTGGCCACCAGTAGTTTCTTTTCAATAGATCTAGTGTTCCCCGAACACCTGGATGACCTGCTAGTACGGAACAGTGTGTCTCCTCTAACACTCTCAATCGAAGGGACAAGGGAACAAACATTTTGCCTTCCGGAAGGTCTCTTGGGGCAGAATTTTGTTTGGAGCGAATTTGATCTGAGAGGTGAGAGGAGATGGCTGCCAAAACAATACCAGCAGGTAAGATGTTACCGGGTTCCGACTCAGGACCCTCAGGGACACCAAAACTCCGAGACAAGGCGTCAGCCCTGACATTCTTGGTACCAGGTCGGAAAGTGACCACAAAATTAAAACGAGAGAAAAACAACGCCCATCTAGCTTGACGGGCATTGAGACGTTTTGCATTCTCCAAGTACACAAGATTTTTGTGATCTGTGATCACTGTCACTGGGTGAAGAGCTCCTTCCAGGAAATGGCGCCACACTTCGAATGCCCATTTGATGGCAAGGAGCTCGCGATTCCCAATATCATAATTCCTTTCACAAGACGAGAATTTCTTGGAAAAGAATGCACATGGTCTGAGGTTAGTGAGAGCAGCTGACCCTTGAGATAAAACTGCCCCTACACCAACCTCGGAAGCATCTACCTCAACAATAAATGGCTGAGAGAGATCAGGTTGAATTAATACAGGCGCAGAGGAGAACGCTTTCTTGAGTTCCTCAAACGCAGAGTACGCAGCAGGAGACCAGTTACTGGGATCAGCCCCCTTGCGGGTAAGATCCGTGAGTGGCTTGGCAATTACGGAAAAGTGCTTGATAAAATTCCTGTAATAATTGGCAAAACCAAGAAAACGTTGAAGGGATTTTAAATCCGTGGGCCGAACCCAATCCGCGATTGCCTGAACCTTACACGGATCCATCAGAACCTCGGAAGGAGTGACCACATAACCCAAGAATGAAACTTTTTGTACACAAAAAATGCATTTTTATAGTTTAGCAAACAGAGAGTGATTACGCAGTCGGGACAACACCAGACGAAGATGTTTACGATGTGAATCAAGATCAGAAGAAAATATCAGGATATCATCCAGATAAACCACCAAAAAAAAACCAATACAGTCATGAAAGATATGATTCATAAAACCTTGGAATACAGCTGGGGCATTGCTTACACTAAAAGGCATAACCAGATACTCGAAATGTCCCAGAGGCGTATTAAAAGCTGTCTTCCACTCATCCCCTTCCCGGATCCGAATCAGATTATAAGCTCCCCGTAGATCTAACTTGGAGAACCAGTTGGCCCCCGGAACCTGATTCAAGAGGTCCGGGATGAGGGGAAGCGGTCCAGAGTTTTTAACAGTGATTTTATTAAGTTCACGGTAGTCAATACATGGTCTCAAACCCCCATCTTTTTTCTCAACAAAAAAGAAACCAGCCCCCGTAGGAGATTCAGGAGGCCGAATGTGTCCTATAGCCAAACTCTCATCGATGTATTGTTTTAGAGACTCTCTTTCTGGCACAGACAGATTATAAATCCGACCCTTAGGTAACTTGGCATCAGGTAATAGATCAATCTTACAATCAAAGTCTCTGTGTGGAGGCAAGACTTGAGACAGAGGTTTCGAAAAAACATCTGCAAAATCTGAAATAAACTCCGGGATCTCAGAATCACATACATTGGTAGAACAAAGGGAAACTTGAGACATATGGGCCTTACACTGAGGGCCCCAGTGAACTAATTCCTGACTCACCCAATCAATAACCGGATTGTGCAGCTGAAGCCAAGGAAGACCCAGAATAATGTCCACAGACAAATCTTTCATTACAAGGAAAGAACAATATTCAATATGTAGTGCACCCACAACCAGTCTTATTTCAGGAGTACGGAATTTGACCAAACCGGCTTGCAGAGGGGTCATATCGACACTAGACACCTGGATAGGAGGGGACAGGGGAATCAAAGAAGGCAATATTTGGGAAACAAATTCAAAATCAATGAAGTTGGCGGCTGAACCAGAATCCAAGAAAGCCTGTCCAACACGTGAGGCTGACTGGAAAGAGACGGTGCAGGGCAAAAATACTCTAGAAACATTAGAGGGTACCTGAGCTCCTAGACAGTCCTCCCGATAACTGTCTAGGAGCGGAAGTTTTCCTGCTGAGGTTTTCTTCGGACAGGACTTCAGCAGATGATCCGGACTCCCGCAGTAGAAGCACAAATGATTCCTCGTACGATGTTCCCTTCTCTGCTTAGGCGTAATACTGCCGAGTTCCATCGGTTCCGGTCCGGATTGGCTGGAGACCGGATTGAGGATCGGCTGAGGAGCAGGAGACACCAGAGGAGGTCGCCTGGATCTTAGACGTCTATCTGCCCGGACGGCCAGGGTCATAGCTTCGTCAAGTGTTTTAGGTTCAGCATGGGCTAACAACAAATCCTTCACACGGTCAGACAGTCCAGTCATGAAAAGGTCTTTCAAAGCCCTATCATTCCACCCGGAATCGGTCACATATTGTCTAAAACTAGCACAGTAATTTTCTGCCATCTGTCCACCCTGACGTAGAGACAATAACTGGGATACAGCTAACGCTGGGCGATCTGGCTCATCATATATCTGACCCAGCGCAACAAAAAACTCATCAAGGTGTGAGCGCAAAGGAGAGGCAGTGGGTAAAGAAAAGGCCCAGGTTTGGGGGTCTCCGCGCAGGAGAGACATAACCAAACCCACCTTTTGCGCTTCAGTTACAAACGACCGAGGTTGTAAAGAAAAATACAAAATACATCCTTCCCGAAACAGAAAAAATTTCTTACGGTCACCGTAAAAAAAATCAGGAAGGGGGACCTTAGGTTCAGGTGCAGGTGTGGGAACCTGGGGTGCAGACACAGGAGCCGAGGCCTGCATGTTTTCCTGAACCTGAAGGCGTATAGCAAGATCCTGAATCAAATTGGTCAAGGCCTGGACCTGAGATACCACCACTGACATTTGCTCCATAGGTGGAATAAACGTAGCAGGCCGTATACAGGTTGCAGGTTATTTTCAGGCTGGTTTTTCTGTCAAGGTTGGGATAAACAGACAACAGAGGAGCGTGTGCCCTGAGCTTACCCAACCCTCTGTCCCTGCCTATTGCCTCACCCACGCTAAACCGTGGGGCGACAACCACGAGGACTGCGAAATACACTGTATAAGGTGCAGGGAACAGGGACGACAAACAAGAGACGAACAAAACACAGAAGAATCGTCAGCTAGCCGTGTCAGAAACCAGAGATAACGCCAGTACAAAATTGGAAGACGGTAGAGTAGTTAGATACAAGCCAAGGGTCAAGTCAGCAGTCAGGATACACAATACAACGCAAGCAGGAATAGCAAGGAATTGCAAAAACCAGCAAGGAGCAGAGAGAAACATAGGTATATAAGCAGGAAGATATCCCACCCCCAGGTTCTGAATGGACCAGATTCAGAGAAGCCACTCAGCCAGCACCTGAGTATTAACCCTGAGTAGACAAACCAAACATGAAGCTGGGCGTTGGCTCTAAAACAACCCACAGTGTGAACATGGTTCAAGGCAAGGCGTAGGCACTAAACAGAAACACACAAAAACTCAGAATACCAAGCAAAACATAGACCCTATGTTCTCCGATGACCAGACCTGACAGCAATGTTTTCTTCCGCTGTTACCCATGGCGTGTCCTCATAAATTACCATGGCATCGACCTGTAATTCTGGCCACCATCAAAAGAAGGACTTAAAACCCCGCCCCAGGTCTTGCAACGTCACGCCCCCGACTCAGTCAGGACATGACCCCTCCCACTCCACAGCCAATGGAGATTGAACAATTGAAGGTAAAAATCAACATCTGTCAGCTGCAGGGATGGGAGGGAAAATGACTTTCTCTCTGCAACGACACAGAAACATTAAATGAAATAGATTAAATATACCCGCGCACAGCAATATTTTCTTCCACTGCTACCCATTGTGATTCCTCAAATTACCATGGCATTAACCTATAATTCAGGCCACCCTGAAATGAAGGACTTAACCCCCCCCCCGTTTCCCATTAAACCACACCCCCTCCCACTCCGCAGCCAATAGGGATTGAAAAAATGAAGGTAAAAATCAATTTCTGTCAGCTGCATTGACTTTCTCTCTGCAACGACACACAGAAACATTAAAGAAATAGATGAAATATACCCAGGCAAAGCCGGGTCTTTCTGCTAGTATAATATAGATGTAGCAATATTTGGGCTTGTTTGTTTCTAATCATATGTTTTTAGAAAGAAACATGTTGAGTGTATACATTTTTATTAGTTTTATGGGCGGTGAATGGAAAAAAACTGCATTTATGCCACTGTTTTTTTGCATTTTATTTATTTATTTTTTCCCCATAGCTTGCATGTCAGTTTTACTCTATGGCTCTGCATGACACCAAATACAGTATATGTAGCTTTAGTAATTTTTATATTTTACTACCTTTGTATAATAATAGCACATACAATGAAAATTTTTTTTATGATGCCGCATTCCGAAAGCCAAACTTTCTATTTTTCTTTTGATCTAGACATATGTGGGCTTGCTTTCATTGCAGGCCGAGATTTAGTATACAAGTACAGACCAAAAGTTTGGACACACCTTCTCATTCAAAGTGTTTTCTGTATTTTCATGACTATGAAAATTCTAGATTTACACTGAAGGCATCAAAACTATGAATTAACACGTGTGGAATTATATACTTAACAAAAAAGTGTGAAACAACTGAAAGTATGTCTTATATTCTAGGTTTTTCAAAGTAGCCACCTTTTGCTTTGATTACTGCTTTGCACACTCTTGGCATTCTCTTGATGAGCTTCAAGAGGTAGTCACCTGAAATGGTTTTCACTTCACAGGTGTGCCCTGTTAGGTTTAATAAGTGGGATTTCTTGCCTTATAAATGGGGTTGGGACCATGAGTTGTGTTGGGCAGAAGTCAGGTGGATACACAGCTGATAGTCCTACTGAATAGACTGTTAGAATTTGTATTATGGCAAGAAAAAAGCAGCTAAGTAAAGAAAAATGAGTGGCCATCATTACTTTAAGAAATGAAGGTCAGTCAGTCCGAAAAATTGGGAAAACTTTGAAAGTATCCCCAAGCGCAGTTGCAAAAATCATCAAGCGCTACAAAGAAAATGGCTCACATGAGGACCGCCCCAGGAAAGGAAGACCAAGAGTCACCTCTGCTGCGGAGGATAAGTTCATCCGAGTCACCAGCCACAGATTAGAGACCAGGTCAATGCCACACAGAGTTCTAGCAGCAGACACATCTCTACAACAACTGTTAAAAGGAGACTGTGTGCAGCAGGCCTTCATGGTAAAATAACTGCTAGGAAACCACTGCTAAGGACAGGCAACAAGCAAAAGAGGCTTGTTTGGGCTAAAGAACACAAGGAATAGACATTAGACCAGTGGAAATCTGTGCTTTGGTCTGATGAGTCCAAATTTGAGATCTTTGGTTCCAACCACCGTGTCTTTGTGAGACGCAGAAAAGGTGAACGGATGGACTCTACATGCCTGGTTCCCACCGTGAAGCATGGAGGAGGAGGTGTGATGGTGTGGGGGTGCTTTGCTGGTGACACTGTTGGGGATTTATTCAAAATTGAAGGCATACTGAACCAGCATGGCTACCACAGCATCTTGCAGAGGCATGCTATTCCATCCGGTTTGCGTTTAATTGGACTATCATTTATTTACCAAGAGGACAATGACCCCAAACCCACCTCCAGGCTGTGTAAGGGCTATTTGACCAAGAAGGAGAGTGATGGGGTGCTACGCCAGATGACCTGGCCTCCACAGTCACCAGACCTGAACCCAATCGAGATGGTTTGGGGTGAGCTGGACTGCAGAGTGAAGGCAAAAGGGCCAACAAGTGCTAAGCATCTCTGGGAACTCCTTCAAGACTGTTGGAATACCATTTCAGGTGATTACCTCTTGAAGCTCATCAAGAGAATGCCCAGAGTGTGCAAAGCAGTAATCAAAGCAAAGGGTGGCTACTTTGAAGAACCTAGAATATAAGACATATTTTCAGTTGTTTCACACTTTTTTGTTAAGTATATAATTCCATATGTGTTAATTCATAGTTTTGATGTGGTTTGATTTGGTGTGTCCAAACTTTTGGTCTGTACTGTATAATAATATCATTTGGAGTACACAAGAAATATTGATTAACATTTAAGTTCTAGGATGGAGAGAATTCTAATTCATTTACAGTGCAGCTCAAATTGCATACATGTTTTTTTTTTACTGTATACATTTATTAAAACTTTAATACGTTACACTAATTTGCTTCCTAACATTTATTTAATAAAATTTCCAAAAGGAGACATCACAAGTAGTGTTGAGAAAACTTGTTTCCGTTACCACAGACCATAACGGAATTCTATGATGGCATTTACTATAGAAGCCTATAAGAGGCATTCTGTATTGCATTCTGTCATAATAGAAGTCTATGCTTTCATTAAAGAGAATTTATAATCAGAAAATTACTATTAGTATTGTTTAATCAAGTTATTATGTTAAACTTATTTTTATTAGAATTTCGTTTATTTGTTTTATTTTTCATGTCCTTATTTATATAAAATAATCCCAAAATCATGCAGTCTTTACACTGGCCACTAGACCTAAAATATGTTAAGATTTCTTGTTCTTTGAAAGCAGCCACTAGAGATGAGCAAAGTTATGGAAAATATGATTCGGCTGCTTCGCCAAATTTCACAGAGAAATTTGCTTTGTGACAAATTACATGAAGCGCATTTTTTTAAGTAGTGGGCGCAATGATAGGCAATGGAGATTGCACCACTCCCCATCACTGAACCCCTCAGATGCTGCGTTCATCAAGATGGTCTTTTCATGTGCAATTAGATGAGGAGAATATGCAATTTTTTTCTGCTGTTTCAGGCAAAATTGATTCATTACCATGAAGTACAAGGAAATTCGGCTTTGCACTTAATCAAATTTTTCCAGAAATTCGGATCAAAGTCCACTGTGGATAATTTGATTTGCTGAACACTAGCGGCCACATGGTGGTAATGGCCACTTGTAGCCGATCTGGATCTACTGAGGTCTGTAAGCATAAAACGTTGACCTTCATTATCTTAGATCTTTTTTAAGCCTACTATGTAAGGCCAGTTTTACAGTGGCACTAAAATCTGCCACAGACTGTTCTGAGGAACAGCTTGCTGGAGTTCAATGAATTGGCATAGCTTATATAGCCTCTCCTTGCTGGATCCCATTGACTATAATGGGAACCAGCAAGGATCCGGCCTGTTTCCAGCATTATTGCCATGAATCAACCCGACCAAAAAATGCTGCTTGCAGCTATATTCGTCCAGCTGAATCCCAGTCCCATTATTGTCAATGGTGCTTACAGTGCTTGACCCTTTCTGGCTATGCCAAATAAGATAAACTAAGGCTTGGTTGTTCCTCTGCTGGAACAGCCTGCCAGAAGATGCTAGCACCAGTGTGTATCTAGCCTAACTTTGGTATCAGTATTTGTCATTTGCAGAGTATGCGCTGAACAATACGATGAAAAACATATTCATAACTCCCCTTGTTATAGCATGTGCTTAGAAAGGGGACTCTACAAAGTATTGGATGTTATTTCTGAAATTAATTATGATTCATAAGAAGTGTGCGGAAGTGATTGTTTTACTGAATTGTTATTTTTCTACCAGTTTATATAATTAAAGTTTGTCAAGAGGAATTAATCTTTCTACGAATATAAAATATCTTAGACAGTAAAAGTTATTTTTCACACAGCACTATTTAGCTCATATTAATCTAAAATTAGTATTTTATCATATTTAATAAGTAATAAATCATCACACTTCACATTAAACTGTTATAAGTACATCTTTGAGTGTCTCATGTAGATAACACTAAAAGACCAGTATCCCATGCTGTGAGAATGTTTTTTGACTTAAAATTCACATCAAAATACAAAAATATTGATAGATCTATCTATCTATCTATCTATCTATCTATCTATCTATAAAGCAGCACACATCCAACGCCGGGTGCAATCCCCTTGTAAAATCCTGGACAAGGATTCCAAAAATAGTCAAAATGAAGAGGCAGCACTACTGACTTAAGGTGGAAGAACGGTGGATCACTTTATTACACCCAGAACTTGCAACGTTTCAGCTCACTCAATGGAGCCTTTGTCAAGCAGTGATAACAGTGCCAAAGTGAGTATATATAGAGGAATCAATCAATCTATCTATCTACCTACCTACAGTATGAATGCAAAATATCTGACCGATCCAGCTCTTTGTGATTTACAACTAAACAGAAGAGAGCACACAAAAAACTCAAATTAACCATTGATTGCTAAATTTCCTTATGCAATGTTCAACTCTATCAAGCTCCTTTTTAAGAATCCATATTAACCATATCATATCTACTGTTAAATTGTCCACATATTACAGGCAATATTTGAAAGTTTGACAATGTCTAAATTAATTTTTATGTTTTTTTATTATCAAGCTTTAAATAAGATCCTTTACCACATGTCACAATACAAACTTCATACATAATAGATCTTATACCTAATGAGGCTAATGTACTTACCATGAAAATGCATGTCTAAACAAATGCTAGTATAATTCATTTTAAATATTATTCTGTCTGATTTAAAAATCTGATTATGTATTTTTAGAGACTAAAAGAGCTTGTGTGCCCAGTGTATTCACACATGAAACTGAATTTTCACTCAACTAGCCTAGCAAGCTCCTTTAAGTGTACAGCAGTGTATGGTTGAGAACAGACAATTGACGGAGGAGGAGGCGGCAGCACTTGATAGCACCCAGTCCAGTATGGTTGAGAACAGACAATTGACGGAGGAGGAGGCGGAAGCACTTGATAGCACCCAGGCCAGTATGGTTGAGAACAGAAAATTGACGGAGGAGGAGGAGGCAGCAGCACTTGATAGCACCCAGGCCAGTATGGTTGAGAACAGACAATTGACGGAGGAGTAGGCGGCAGCACTTGATAGCACCCAGGCCAGTATGGTTGACAACAGACAATTGACGGAGGAGGCAGCACTTGATAGCACCCAGGCCAGTATGGTTGAGAACAGACAATTGACGGAGGAGGAGGAGGCAGCAGCACTTGATAGCACCCAGGCCAGTATGGTTGAGAACAGACAATTGACGGAGGAGGAGGCAGCAGCACTTGATAGCACCCTGGCCAGTATGGTTGAGAAGAGACACAATACAAACTTCATACATAATTGATCTTATACCTAATGAGGCTAATGTACTTACCATGAAAATGCATGTCTAAACAAATGCTAGTATAATTCATTTTAAATATTATTCTGTCTGATTTAAAAATCTGATTATGTATTTTTAGAGACTAAAAGAGCTTGTGTGCCCAGTGTATTCACACATGAAACTGAATTTTCACTCAACTAGCCTAGCAAGCTCCTTTAAGTGTACAGATGGAGCAGTTCTAAACTTGAATTTAATCATGTCATGGAACAACATTATGTGGCCAAAGCCTTTGAAAAAGTCAATGAATATTTTCTTGCCATTGTTTACTTAACTCACTAAGAATCAAGCATGACGACTGTTACGTGTTGTGCAGCACAAGCTACACAGAAAGGGCTTATAAATTAGGCACTGGATACAGAACTCATGAGCACTTCCAGTCTCGGAACTCACAAAATATCATATCAGCCAAAAAACTTTAAAAAATGATTGTACAGCTAGTATGACATGTTATTATGAAATAAGCCTCATCTGGTCTAAGAGATCTATTTAATAATATATGCAGTGTGTATCGTGAAATCAGGTGACAGATATTAACATTTATCAAACAATGCTAAATTTATGAATGAAGTCAGATTTTGCATCCTATCTGTCAGAATCTAACTCAAGAGTTCTGCTAATTTTATCAAGTTTATAGGACATTTTTCTTGACCTTTCAATAAACCTTAAAACAAATCTCAAAAATTCATTGGGGTTAGTTGGTAGTAGGGATGAGCGAACTTTTGAAAAGTTCGGTTCGGCGAACTTTCGTGAAGTTCGGATTCGTACGAACCGAACCTAAAACGAACCTTGCTATAACGGCTGAATAATTGCAGCTACAATAGTGGGAGTCTGATAAAGTATAGTTTCGTTTAGTTGCAGTTGCTATTACAATGAAAAAAGTGGAAAAAATCAAAGTGCAAAAATAGTCGACAGCCAGGTCGACAACATTTGACAGCATTGAAGATGTCCGCTGGAGCAGTCCATGTCATGCCAGAGCACCAAAAACACACGGTAGATCGTGTCAACAGCCCAAGAATAGGCTGCGTTGAAGTCGATGCAGTCTCAGTGACATCACAGGTCAGAAGACAGACAGATGTACCATTTAATTAGACCTTGTGCACCCCAGAACAGGTACACATTAGCCAAGGTGTAAGTGATTACACGGGACATAGGACACAAAGTGTAAGTTGGCAACACCGGCAGCATTACCTTGGACCCAGTAGGGTGGAAAACAGACATTTGACAGTGGAACCAGCAGCAGTAATAGTACTGTATTGGACCCAGTATGGTTGAGAACAGACAATTGACAGAGGAGGAGGAGGCAGCAGCACTTGATTGCACCCAGGCCAGTACGGTTGAGAACAGACAATTGACGGAGGAGGAGGCGGCAGCACTTGATTGCACCCAGGCCAGTATGGTTGAGAACAGACAATTGACGGAGGAGTAGGCAGCAGCACTTGATTGCACCCAGGCCAGTATGGTTGGGAACAGACAATTGACGGAGGAGTAGGCGGCAGCACTTGATAGCACCCAGGCCAGTATTGTTGAGAACAGACAATTGACGGAGGAGGAGGAGGCAGCACTTGATAGCACCCAGGCCAGTATGGTTGAGAACAGACAATTGACGGAGGAGGAGGAAGCAGCACTTGATTGCACCCATGCTAGTATGTTTGAGAACAGACAATTGACGGAGGAGGAGGCGGCAGCACTTGATAGCACCCAGTCCAGTATGGTTGAGAACAGACAATTGATGGAGGAGGAGGCGGAAGCACTTGATAGCACCCAGGCCAGTATGGTTGAGAACAGACAATTGACGGAGAAGGAGGCAGCAGCACTTGATAGCACCCAGGCCAGTATGGTTGAGAACAGACAATTGACGGAGGAGGAGGAGGCAGCAGCACTTGATAGCACCCTGGCCAGTATGGTTGAGAAGAGACAAGTTGAGGAGGCAGCTTAAGCAGCTCTTGATTGCACCCAGTATGTTTCCAAATAGACAATTGACGGTGGTCAATTAGTAGGAGCAGTATTCTTTTGGACCTAGAAGGGCCTAGTACAGAGAACTGAAGTTGGAAGCTAAGAATATGCACGCTTGTAAAAATCAGTTTTTATATATGACAAAATGTTGATGTAGAGTTCAGCACAGGACAGTCAACGTTAAAAAAAACCCTCTAACATTACAGCTAGTCTAGTAGGATATGGATACGGTTAAATAGACAGACAACCTCACCCACAGAATTCATGAGGTGAAGAAAGGACATTTAAAAAGGCACAGATTCAAGAAGGCTTTACGCCAGTTCCATTATCCAAAAATACGTGTCCAATTTTCATGAAATGGACACCTCACTGGCACTCGCTTTACAAATTGATGCAACTACTCTGGTGTCAAACCTGTTGAATCTGGGCCTATGGCTGTTGGCGAGACATATATATATATATATCTTTGTTACACCAGTTTGATGTCCTAACCGAGTGCAGCGCCCAACCCAATGGATGTATGCTTTTGTGTTTTTTTAGTGCTGTCACCAGCTGTCTTAAAAGGAACCTGTCATCTCAGAACCCCCCCTGAACTAGAGTAAGCGTTGTATAGTGTAAGTGATGCTGAATCCGAATATGTAAGCTTTATCGTCATACTTACTTCCATTCTGACGCTGTGCTCCCACAAACCTTCAGTAAAATGCACTCAGTGGACTCTTCTTTGAGTCCTCTCCATTATGTGAGTGAGCACCGGAGTCCACTGAGTGCATTTTACTGCAGGTTTGTGGGAGCACAGCGTCGGAATGGAAGTGAGTATGAAGATAAAACTTACATATTCGGATTCAGCATCACTTACACTATACAACGCTTACTCTAGTTCAGGGGGTGTTTCGGAGATGATAGGTTCCCTTTAAAGGATAAGTCCGGGCAATTTATGAGTTTCTGGTTCAAGTAAGGGCACAGAAAGTTATTAATTGCCTGGACTTATCTTTTAAAGTGGGTAGGGGAAAAACCCCTGATGGGGTATGGGCTAAGCTCCTCTCTCTCTGATGTCTGGCGACGCACTGACAAGATGTCGGCGTGCTCAGGCACTTCAGGGGCTGTGGGGTGACCTCACACATCTTGTTTTTCACAGAAAACCAGGATACAAGGGATTATAGGAGTAATAATCCCTTGTATCCTGGTCTACTCTGTGAAAAAAGTACAGTTTTGCGTCGCCGTTTTTTTTTTAACCAGATTCGTTACGAACTTTTTCAAAGTTCGGTTCGGTGACGAACCGAACTTTTGGCAAAGTTCGTAACGAATCTGGTTCGTTACGGTTCGGTTCGCTCTTCCCTAGTTAGTAGATCATTTAGATGTATGCTTGAGATTAGGGCTGACTCAAGATGAGTTACATTGTAACAAAGAGTAGTCATCTTATGGATTCATTATTTTCTGTCCTTTATACATATTGTATCTTCCACCTTACCAGCACCAAATCAGCTCCATAGCAAAACATTTTTCCACCATGATTGACACAAGGCATCAAATGCTTCCAGAATCTACCGTCCATAATTTTCTTTCCTATCCATTGTCCAGTTTGTGTGTTATATTACCCATGGAAACCTTTTTATTTGCCAGTATCTACAATTTTATTCTCTATTAACTTATTAAACAGAAAAAAACTATTTTTGGTTTTAATTATACACTTAAAAAGGGTACAAAATAATACATTTATTTAACCATCTTTAATGAAAGCAGATGGGCACCTTTAAAGACATATTTTAGTTTAAATATAGATATAATGATATGAAATGATGTTTTGTGCATTTTTATATGTGCAGTAACATTGAGGCCACTGCTAATGATGAGAATTTTAATATGTTATCTTCTGGAATATGTGGTCTGAGTTTAATGTTGAGTTATTGCAATGTTATGCAACACCTGGCTGAAGGAAAAGTGTTAAGGTCCTGGTTAGCAACTATCTCTGGACTTGTCTCCTTCCTGTGTTTCTGCAATTGAAGTGGGTCTGGGTTTGTGAGAGCTGCCTGCAGGAGCTTAAATCCTGTGAGTAACCACAGACAATCAACCACAATCACTTAGGTCCACAGAGCTTAGGACCTAAGTGATTGATTAGAGAAACCC
>ONZH01009243.1:0-75046 GCA_900303285.1 Rhinella marina | reverse complement strand
TTAAAATTGTTTGGAGAGAAGGGCCGGTGGACCTCCAAAAATTGTTTGGAGAGAGGGCCTGTAGGTGGACTCCGGAAAGATTTTTGGACAGAGGGCCTGTAGGTGGACTCCGGAAAAATTGTTTGGAGAGAGGGGCTATAGGTGGAACTCCGGAAAAATTGTTTGGACAGAGGGCCTATAGGTGGACCTCGGAAAAATTGTTTGACAGAGGGCCTATAGTAGAGCCTCCGGAAAAATTGTTTGGAGAGAGGGCCTGTAGGTGGACCTCCGGAAAAAATTGTTGGAAAGAGGGCCTGTAGGTGGACCTCCGGAAAAATTTTTGGACAGAGGCCTAGGTTCCGGAATTGTTTGACAGAGGGCCTATAGGTGGACCTCCGGAAAAATTGTTTGGACAGAGGCCTGTAGGGACTCCGGGAAAAATTAGGTGGACCTAACATGTTGGAGAGGGCCTATAGGTAACCCGAAAATTGTTTGGAGAGAGGGCCTGTAGGTTGAACTCCGGAAAAATTGGTTTGGACCAGAGGCTATAGGTGGACGGCTCCGGAAAAATTGTTTGACAGTATAGGCCTATAGGGTGGACCCTCCGGAAAAGACTTGTTTGGAGAGAGGGCTGTAGGTGGAACTCGCGGAAAAATTTGTTTGACAGTAGGGCTATAGGTTGGACCTCCTGGCAAAAATTGTTTGGACAGAGGGCCTATAGTGGATCCTCCGGAATTAATAATTGTTTGGACAGAGGGCCTGTAGGTGGAACTCCGGAGAACAATGTTTTGGACAAGGGGCCTATAGGTGGACGCTCCGGAAAAATTTGTTTGGAGCAGGAGGGCCTATAGGTGGACTCCGGAAAAATTGTTTTGGAGAGAGGGCCCTGTATGGTGTACCTCGAGAATATATTGTCTGGAGTAGAGGGGCTGTTCAGTGGAACCTCTGGAGAAAATTGATTGAATAGAGGGCCTGTAGGGGGCCCTCCTGAAAATTGTGCTAAAAATGTGCCAGTTGGACCTCTAAAAAATGGCGTTTTTTGGTCAGCGTTAGGCAAAGACGATATGGAGGAGGAGGAGGAGTAGAGAGAGGAGTAGAGAAGAGGAATCGGATACATAAGTTATTTAAATCTTTAGCTGCTTTCCCCGGAGGAGATTTGAATTCCGGTGAAATCCAGGCTTTGTTCATTTTAATAAGCGTCAGCCTGTCAGCGCTGTCAGTTGACAGGCGTGTACACTTATCGGTGATGACGCCACCAGCTGCACTGAATACCCGCTCTGACAGCACGCTAGCGGCAGGGCAGGCCAGCACCTCCAAGGCGTACAGCGCCAGTTCAGGCCACGTGTCCAGCTTTGAAACCCAGTAGTTGTATGGAGCAGAGTGATCGCTACGGACGTTTGGTATGGTCAGCTAGGTACTCCCTCACCATCTTTCTGTACAGCTCCCCCCTACTCTGCCTAGACTGGGGGACAGGTGACAGTGTCTTGCTGGGGTGACATAAAACTGGCAAAGGCCTTGGAGAGCGTTCCCCTGCCAGTGCTGGACAAGCTGCCTGCTCGCCTCCACTCCCCCGCTACTTGGCCCACAGAACCATGCCCTCTGCTGCTAGCGGCGTCAGATGGGAAGAATTGTTTCAGCTTGTGCACAAGGGCCTGTTGATATCTATTCACTCTCATACTCCTTTCCTCTGCAGGGATGAGAGTGGAAAGGTTCTGCTTGTACCGTGGGTCCAGGAGAGTGAACACCCAATAATCGGTGTTGGAAAAAATTCTTCTAACGCGAGGGTCACGGGATAGGCAGCCTAACATGAAGTCTGCCATGTGCACCAGAGTCCCAACACGCAAGAATTCCCTCTCCTCACTGGCCTGATTTTCCGTTTCCTCCTCCTCCTCCTCCAAGTCCTCCTCTTCAGCCCATACACGCTCAAGAGTTAAGGACTGAGCACTGGTACCCTCTACTGTCTCGCAGACATTCTCCTCCTCTTCCTCCTCATACTCATCCCCCTCCTCCGATACGCGCTGAGAAACAGACCGGAGGGTGCTCTGGCTATCAAGTGACGTATCTTCCTCCTCCGTCTCTTGTGACAAGCGCAAAGCTTCCGACTTGATGCTGAGCAGTGAGTTTTTCAACAGGCAAAGCAGCGGGATGGTGAGGCTGATAATGGCGGCATCGCCGCTGACCATCTGTGTTGACTCCTCAAAGTTGCTCAACACCTGGCAGATATCAGACATCCACGTCCACTCCTCATTGTAGACTTGAGGAATCTGAGAGACCTGACTACCAGTTCTGGTGGAAGATGACATCTGGCAGTCTACAATCGCTCTGCGCTGCTGGTAAACTCTGGATAACATGTTTAATGTGGTATTCCATCTCGTGGGCACGTCGCACAACAGTCGGGGAGCGGGCAGTTGTAGGCGGCGCTGCGCTGCCCTGAGAGTGGCAGCATCTGTGCTTGACTTGCGGAAATGCGCACAGATGCGGCGCACCTTGGTGAGCAAATCAGATTGGGGTATGTCTTGAGGAACCGCTGAACAATTAGGTTGAACACGTGGGCCAGGCATGGCACATGTGTCAGTCTGCCGAGTTGCAGAGCCGCCACCAGGTTACGCCCGTTGTCACACACAACCATGCCTGGCTTGAGGTTCAGCGGTGCCAGCCACACATCGGTCTGCGCCGTGATGCCCTGTAACAGCTCTTGGGCGGTGTGCCTTTTGTCACCTAAGCTCAGCAGTTTGAGCACCGCCTGCTGGCGCTTACCCACGGCACTGCTGCTGCGCCTAGAGCTACCGACTGAAGGCGCCGTGCCCACGGATGGTAATTCGGTGGAGAAGGAGGAGGGGTCGGAGGAGGAGGAGGCATAGTACGTCTGAGAGACCGTGACCGAGGTAGGCCCCGCAATCCTCAGTGTGGGCAGTACATGAGCAGCCCCAGGGTCAGTCTCGGTCCCAGCCTCCACCAAGTTAACCCAATGTGCTGTCAGTGAGATATAGTGTCCCTGCCCGGCAGCACTTGTCCACGTGTCCGTGGTTAGGTGGACCTTCTCAGAAACAGCCTTGGTCAGGGCACGGATGATGTTCTGTGACACGTGCTGGTGTAGGGCTGGGACGGCACATCAGGAAAAATAGTAGTGGCTGGGGACGGAATACCGAGGGGCAGCCACCGCCATGAGATTTTGAAAGGCCTCGGTCTCTACCAGCCTATAGGGCAGCATCTCCAGGCTAAGCAATTTGGAGATGTGGACGTTGAGGGCTTGGGCATGTGGGTGGGTGGAACTGTATTTCCTCTTGCGCTCCAGCGTCTGCTGTAAAGACAGCTGAACGCTGCGCTGGGACACGTTGGTGGACACTGTGGAGGATCGTGGAGGCGAAGGTGTGGTTTTCCGGTGGGAGGCGCTCGTGCCGGGGTCCTGGGCAGGGGGTTGACTAGCAGAGGCAGCGAGTGACGCAGGGGGTTGACTAGCAGAGGCAGCGAGTGATACAGGGGAAGGAGCAGTGGTGGGACCCGCAGGAGGTGGTGAACGGCCTTGGTTCCATTGAGTGGGGTGTTTAGCACTCATATGCCTGCGCATGCTGGTGGTGGTTAGGCTAGTAGTGGTGGCACCCCTGCTGATCCTGGTGTGGCACAGGTTGCACACCACAGTCCGTCGGTCATCCTCACTTTCTTTAAAGAACCTCCAGACTTGCGAACATCTAGGCCTCGCCACGGGAGCTTCACTAAGTGAAACAGTTGCTGCTGATGCACCAGCTCTGGCCCTGCTTCTCCCTCTGGCCACACCACTGCCTCTTACAACCTGTTCTGGTGCAGCACTTGCCTCCGCCTCAGAAGCACTGTCTTCACTCGGCATATCAACCCAGCTTGGGTCAGTCACCTCATCATCCTCCGATTCCTCAGTCTGCTCCCCCCTCGGAATTCCTCCCCTAACAACAACTTCACCACTGTCTGACAACCGTGTCTCCTCATCGTCTGACACCTCTTTACAAACTTCTTCCACTAACTCAACATTGTCATCATCATCACCCACAGACTGTGACAGTTGGAAAACTTGGGCATCGGGAACGAGGTCAGCAGCAACCTGAGAAGTGGTGTGTGACTCTGGGAAGGGTCCAGAAAACAGTTCCTGAGAGTATTCCGGATCGCATTCCAAATTTTCCTGGGAGGGGGAAGACTGGGGGGAAGGAGGTTGAGGTGGAGGAGCCATAGGAGTGCTCCCTTGGGTAACGTGGGTGGACTGCGTGGAAGACTGACTGGTGGACAAATTACTTGAAGCATTGTCCGCAATCCACGAGATCAGCTGATCGCACTGTTGTGGTTTCAACAGTCCTCTACCACGTGTCCCTGTAAGTTGATACATGAAGCTAGGGAGTGTAACTCTGCGTCATTCCACAGCTCCCTCATCAGCAGATACTGTCTCACCCTGCCCAGACCACGGCCTCTGCTTCCTGCAGTAATTGAATGCCCACGCCCACGCCCATGCCCTTGTCCTCGACCCTTAGCCCTGGGGTTCAACATTGTTTGTATATAAGTGTATGATATAAAAAAAAAATTAAACGGGCCTGGTGTACTGAAACCCACAAACTTGTCCAGTCTGGTAGAATTAAGTGACGTACAGAAAGTGTCACCTGGACAGTATATACGGATGGGAGCGAGTGTGCTGAACTGTGACACACAGAAAGGTTACACGCAGCTGAGTAAAATGGATTTGTATCACTGAGCTAAAACAACTGAAAAAATATTTTTTTTTTATATTTTGTTTTTTTTGGAACGTGACGTGCAGGAACTATGGTAGAACTGACTGACACCCTGTTAACAGTGGCTATTTAGTCTGCGACCCAGACAAATGTCGCACAGAGAGTTTTCTGGATCAAGCTGTAGATGATATTGGTAGCAAATGGCTTGGTTGTATTCTGTGACGTACAGAAAGTGTCACCTGGACAGTATATACGGATCGGAGCGAATGTGCTGAACTGTGACACACAGAAAAGTTACACGCAGCTGAGTAAAATGGATTTGTATCACTGAACTAAAACAACTGAAAAAATATTTTTTTTTTTTTAATTTTGTTTTTTTGGGAACGTGACGTGCAGGAACTATGGTAGAACTGACTGACACCCTGTTAACGGTGGCTATTTAGTCTGCGACCCAGACAAATGTCGCACAGAGAGTTTTCTGGATCAAGCTGTAGATGATATTGGTATTAAATGACTTGGTTGTATTCTGTGACGTACAGAAAGTGCCACCTGGACAGTATATACGGATCCGAGCGAATGTGCTGAACTGTGACACACAGAAAGGTTACACACAGCTGAGTAAAATGGATTTGTATCACTGAGCTAAAACAACTGAAAAACTATTTTTTTATATATTTGTTTTTTTATATTTTTTTTTAATTTTTTTTTTTTTGGGAACGTGACGTGCAGGAACTATGGTAGAACTCACTGACACCCTGTTAACGGTGGCTATTTAGTCTGCGACCCAGACAAATGTCGCACAGAGAATTTTCTGGATCAAGCGGTAGATGATATTGGTAGCAAATGACTTGGTTGTATTCTGTGACGTACAGAAAGTGTCACCTGGACAGTATATATAGATTGGAGTGAGTGTGCTGAACTGTGACACACAGAATGGTTCCACACTGCCGTGTGCAATGGATTTGTATCACTGAGATAGAACAATAAAAAAAAAAAACAGGGTTAGATATGGCAATAGATGCACTACTAGTGCCAGCCTGCCAGCCAAGCCAGGAGACAAAAAAAAATTTCTTCTAGCCCTTAGAAGGGCCCTAACACTGTCCCTGAAAGGCAGCAGCTCTATCCCTAACGACATCCAGACGGCATCTGAGCCGAGCGCCGCGGCCAGTCACTAGTATATTTCAGGGTCACCTGATCAGGCCAGCCAACCGCTGCTATCGACATTTAAGGGCCCCACGTGATGCTGGGTGTACCGAAGAGTCTCCTGGCTTGTGATTGGCTGTGTTTATAGGCGCCAAAAAAGCACGATGCGGAAGTTGCCATTTCCTCGAGTATGGCGAGATACTCGTCCGAGCAGCGAGCACTTACGAGTACCCTAATACTCGAACGAGCACCAAGCTCGGACGAGTATGCTCGCTCATCTCTAAACATGAGGGAGGGAGGGATCACCCACAATGCCATGCATGCAGCCAATCAGCAGCCAGCCAGCCCTGTGATGTCACAGCCCTATAAATACAGTCAGCCATTTTGGATTCTGTCATTTTACAGTGAACTCAGTGCAGGGAGAAACGTTTGCAGACGCTAGGGAAAGTGATAGAAAACCTCATCAAATGTCCAAATTGCTAAACAGAAGTGTAGGGAAAGGATAGGGAGTGAAGTATTGAAGCAGAACAGGCTTCTATTGGGGTGTTTGGAGACAGTGTGAGATATGGAAAGAAGTACAACCACAGGGTAATAGGAAAAATCATATTACACCTTGGTTTCAGTGACTGGGATTCAAAATTGCCATGCTCATGTCAGGTTCATGCTCATGTTGCCTCTGTAATTCTGGTTATTGGGGTTTTGTTAACCCTTGTGCGCTGTAGTTATATTTAGTACAGCACTGTTTTGCTGTTTTAGTGTTGGGGCTTATTAGCTGTGGTAAAGTGGGAAAATGGCAGCCCTTTGTAGCATGTATTATTGTTAAAAAAAAGTTTTAGTAGGCGTACAGCGCCAAAGTTCTATATAGTAAAGTGTTCTAGCAGCTATTAGTGTTGCAAAAAAAAGTATTATTATTGGCTCGGTGCTGAAGTGGGAGAATTACAGCCCTTTGTAGCGTGTATTATTGTAAAAAAAAACATTTTAGTAGGCGTACAGCGCCAAAGTTATATATAATAAAGTGTTCTAGCAGCTATTAGTGTTGAAAAAAAAAGTATTATTGGCTCGGTGCTGAAGTGGGACAATTACAGCCCTTTGTAGCGTGTATTATTGGAAAAAAAAACAGTTTTAGTAGTCGTACAGCGCCAAAGTTATTTCAAATAAAGTGTTCTAGCAGCTATTAGTGTTGCAAAAAAACGTATTATTCGCTCGGTGCTGAAGTGGGAGAATTACAGCCCTTTGTAGCGTGTATTATTGTCAAAAAAGCTTGATTTGGCCTACAGCGCCAAAGTTCTATATTTTAAAAGCTACTGGCATTTATTACTGTTGCCCAAAAAACGTATTATTCGCTGAAGTGGGACAATTACAGCCCTTTGCAGCGTGTATTATTGTAAAAAAAACTGTTTTAGTAGGCGTACAGCGCCAAAGTCATATATAGTAAAGTGTTCTAGCAGCTATTAGTGTAGCAAAAAAAAAAACTATTATTGGATCGGTGCTGAAGTGGGAAAAAAGTTTTAGTTGGCCTACAGCGCCAAAGTTCTATATTTCAAAAGTTACTGGCATTTAGAGATGAGCAAAGCAATTTGTCGATTCGTTGATTCGTATCGAATCTTGGAAATTTTAAGATGCGAAGTAAATCCGAATATTAGGTGATTCGCTTTGGCTTTGTACGCATTCACTACGTAGTTGTCCTATAAATTATACGCTATTGCTACATATAAGTTACTCTATACGCTGTTGCGTACAAATTCAATTCATTAGCAAACTTTTACTGTTAGTTCGTTTATCGTGCACAAAAGCCCGGGAAGAAAGCGGTCACCTGACCTTGTGGGCAGGGCTTGCTCTGATTGGCTCAGGCTCGGTAAGCCAGTGAAGCATCACTTCTACTGCGACTGCTGAGACGAGCAGAAGCACTGTGTGTGAAGTTCTGAGACTCTGTGACCTGTTTTGTGAAAATTGGGGTGTAATTGCTCTGGGAATCCATATTACACATATCAAGGATACTGCAGGGCAAGTGCAGGGCCAGTTCAGGGCTAGTAATTAATCAGGCAGGGAGAGAGAGACAGGGAGAGATAGGGAGAGACAGGGGGATACAGGGACAAAGACCAGCTACAGGGCCACAGAGTGAATTGAAAAATGTCTGGAATTGATAAGCAAAAGGGGTCCAGTTCCAGCCAGACCTCGAGTTCTAAAAAAAGGAGAAGGTGGCACAGGGCAGCAGTTCCAAAGGACCTGTAGCCGGAGCATCTACTAGTAGTATTCGCAATACTCACCCTGCCGTATCTCTGCGCCGATCTCATTAAGCCGCTCTGGACACTTGAACTTCGGATCGGACCATTTCCGCTGGATCTAGCCCGGGGTCTGCACGGTGTCAAAACGATGGCGCAAGCCTCGGATCACCTGCTGGATCATCTCCTTTTTATGCTGGTTCGGGTAGCGGTGTGTGCCATTGTAATCCTTCCGGTCCATCAGCCGGATCATGTATTTCAGCTCTGCAGAGCTAAATGCCGATGATCGCCTGGATGCCATTTGTAAAACTTCGCTCTGCCTGGCGAATAAAATTTTGCATGATTCGCTCATCTCTACTGGCATTTATTACTGTTGCCCAAAAAACGTATTATTCGCTCTGTGCTGAAGTGGGACAATTACAGCACTTTGAAGCATGTATTATTCTAAAAAAAAACTGTTTTCGTAGGCGTACAGAACCAAAGTTATATATAGTAAAGTGTTCTAGCAGCTACTAGTGTTTGAAAAAAAGTATTATTGGCTCTGTGCTGAAGCGGGACAATTACAGCACTTTGTAGCGTGTATTTTTGTCAAAAAAGCTTGATTTGGCCTACAGGCCTATAGCGTGTAGCAGTGGAAAAACGTTTTAGTTGGCCTACAGCGTCAAAATTCTATATTTTAAAGTCTTCTTCCACATATTACTGTGGCAAAAAAAAAAAAAAACTTATTATTCGCTCGGTGCTGAAGTGGGACAATTACAGCCATTTGTAGCGTGTAGTAGTGGAAAAAAGTTTTAGTTGGCCTACAGCGTCAAAGTTAAACTTTGTCAAACCTTCTGTCGATTATTAGTGGTGGCAAAAGACTTATTAGCCATTGTGTGGTGAAGTGGGAAAATTACAGCCCTTTGTAGCGTGTTTTAATTTCCTTTTTATTTCTTTATTTGATCAAACAGCATGTCAGGCAGAGAAGTGACAGGCCCTGCACAGGGGAGTGGCAGAGGCATAAATGTTTGTGGCACAGGTCGCAGCAGAGTAAGGGGGCGTGGCAGCATAGGTCAAATTGAGAGGCCAGAGCTCCCGGTGTCATCTAGCTGTCGGGTCTTGACCAGCAACCCAGCGGTTCTTAAATGGTTGACTAGGTCTTCTACTTCATCCCAAATGACATCAGAGAACCCCAGTCAAGAATCGGTGGGTTCATCAGACACAACCCTTAGTTGGCACGGCCCAGGAGCAGGCCCTGTGCGCTCACCTGTCCTCAACCTGTCTCTGTTCTTTTCTGTTCCCTCACTCAGAGAAGTAATGTATGCCGTGGGCTCAGCTCAACTTTACAGCGAGGACGAGCTACTGGAGGACAGTCAGCAGCTACTGGGCAGCCAAGATGTGGAGGAGACATCAGCAGCTTCCTCAGTTAGGCAGGCAAGTAGTGATAAGGAGAGGGCGTGGGAGCTAGGGTTGCGCGTGGTTAGGCTCCTGACCCACAGACAGTCAAGGAGGACATCAGCGACGTGCAGACACTACTCGATGATGATGAAGCCGATTGCACTTGGGAGCCGGGTGAATTAGGGCCTTCATCATCATCAGGAGAAGAGGGTGGCAGCTTACCCTTGAGGCAGTGACGGAGCCAGCAGGTCGCTAGTGTGGCCGGGAGTCAGCAGGGTGGCAGCAGTGGGAGGTCGGGAGCCAAATATGCCCGAGGTAGACCACCTGCTTTGCAGGAGCCTACCGGGCCAAAAAGTAGTGGTGCAGCGGTTCAAGGAAGCGGTGGCAGTAGTAGCCAGCCAGCGAAGAGTGTTGGGGGTAAATTCACGCACTCTGCGGTGTGGCAGTTTTTCGTTAAGCCGCCGGGTGATGTCAACCTAGCTATTTGCAGAATCTCTGGGCAGAAGGTGAAGCGTGGCCAGGGTGCCAATGTTGGCACCACGGCCCTGCGTCAACATATGCAGCGTCACCATAAAGTGGCCTGGGAGAACCGTGGCTCCAGTGCGGTGGTCCAGTCTGCAGCAGCAGCTGCAGCATCCACAGCTTCAACCAGTGGTGCCAAACAGATTTCAGGCAGTCAAGGCTCCACCACCTCAGCCAAAGGGAGCTGTCTGTCCTTTCCATCATCTGATGCTCCTGCTCTTCCTCCTACTCCTTGTCAGTCATTCCATCAGCAATCAATCAGCGAAGCCATTGCCAAGAGACAGCAGTATGCGTGTACACATCCAACGGCACAGAAGCTAAACATGCTCCTGGCCAAGTTGCTGGTGTTGCAGTCCCTCCCTTTCCAAGTGGTTGTTCTCTGAACCTTTCAGAGAACTGATGGCTTGTGCCGAGCCGAGGTGGAGAGTTCCACGCCGTCATTTCTTTGCGAAACACACAGTACCAGCCCTGCACAAATATGCAGAACAGAAGATGGGCCAGACCTTCAGCCTGTCGGTGTCTGCCAAAGTTCACGGCAGAGCTGACGTGGGGAGCTCTAATTACGGTCAGGGACAGCATATGTCCTTTATGGCCCACTGGATAAATGTGGTTCCTGCACAGCCACACCAGCAAATTGGCCAGGCCATGCCGCTTCCGCCTCCACGTTCTCATGCTGTCGCTCCTGTGACAATGTCTGCTTCCTTACCCTCCACCGTGTCCTCAGCCTCCACTGCAGGGACAATTCACAGTGCCCCACCAGCATACCACATGTGCAGGTCACGGGGTGTCACGCGGTTCCTAAAGTCTTCTACCCATCTGCAGGACATCCTAAAAATGGCCAGGAAACTTTGCATGCACTTCAGCCACTCCTACACTGCCAAGCACACCCTCCTTGAGCTACAGCAGCAGAACAGCACCCCCCAACATAGGCTGATATGTGACGTTTCCACCCGTTGGAATTCCACTCTCCATATGTTGGACCGACTGTACGAACAGAGAAAGTTCAAAAAAGATGAACAACGTAATTCCACTCATTCATATCCTGGAAAAGATGCTGTTAAATCTGGCTGGTCAGGGGACAGGAGATGTGGCGATTACATCTCACGGCCACATGAGCACTGTGGGGGCTGTACTGAAGGAGGAGGAGGAGGACATTGGAGCACAAAGAATGCCTAAAGAAATGGGTAATTTCTCTACCCAGGTGACAGGAGAGGAGCAGGAGGAGCCAGAGCAGCCAGCGGAGCTACGGGGCGATGAGGAAGAGGAGGCAGAGGACCCAGACACACCGTAGCAGTATGCAGTGGAGATGGAGGCAGGGAGTCCCTCCGAGTCACTTGCGCAAATGGCCGGATGCAGTGCAGTTGCTGAATGCAGCAACAAGAACTACTATCTACAGTATACAAACCAGAGTGATTTTGTTACATCGTGAAAGTGAGTCAGGAGAGTCTAAACTGAAATGGGGAGCATGGGGAAGATGTACATGAGATGAGTAACTGCATGAGCATATGTTAAAAGCCATAATAATCCTTGAAAATTTCTTTAATATTGGTTCACAATAAACACAAATAATAACAGCAACTACATATTAAGTAAATAAACAGTTGTAGTATCACTACACAATTTAGTGCCATCACTTTAATAACTTAATAACAGTGTCCCCATTATTCTTTTTTGTATGGATTCTTTTCTCTCTTATTTGTAGTATAACCATTATATTTTTAAAACTCATGAAAATAAAGATCAATATTTTTACATGATATGTCCTGCATGATTATGTGGTTAGAATCACAATGTGAATGTCATCACTGTGGAGCAGACATTGTGTGCATTGTGACCAACTCAGTTGTCTGAGAAACCCATTGTGGCCTGTGAGTGCAGTAGACCTGAGTTTGTCCACCAAAGAGTGTGCTGGTGAGCTGTAAGCTGGAGCAAATGATGCGCTTGAGCAGAAACTGAGCAACAGGTCTTCTGTAGTTGTAGGTCTGTAGGTCTTCTGGAAGGTCAAAGTGGTGTCCAAGTGGGTGAGCTGGCTAAGGAAAGTGTCTGCTAGACTATGTGGAGACTTCATAGATGTGAGGAGCCACTCAAAAAAGAAACAATAGTTTCTTTTTCACGTTTTTAATAGCACAAAGAACATCTAAAATACTTTTTGTAAAATTATGTTACCTTTCCATAATGCTTGTTTTCATACAGGGGATGCATGGGTTATGGTTGTAGGGGGTGGGACTAGAAGCTGTGGTGTGGCATGTAGTGACTTTTTTTATTTCTTTATATTGTTTTATTTTGTCTTTTTTTACACTTTGTGTCCACCATAAGGTCATACAAAATATTTTGGCGGGAATTTAACATTACATTTTTTATTGCTGGTTTCTCCTGTAATTTGGGCTTATCATTTAGCCCCATGGGGAATACAGCCTTCCAGAGAGGTTGTACAAGGCTAGACAGTCTCACTGCTGATTTGCGTCTACTAAGACACAGCAGCTCATGTTGACACCCAGCCCCAAGTGATCACATGATCACTGTGACCAGAGCACTTTCTGATCTGATCTCATTGAGCACTGTATATACAGCAAAAAACTATCCCTGCATTTTCTATGGGGTACCCAACTGTCACTGACAGTGGGCTCCCTGCTCATGCTGCTGCTACATTTAGGAATGTCCTTGCAGAGTTAAATAGTCAATGGATGGTTTGCAAGTAGATAAAGGGGAACCCAGTAAGCATCTCTGACAGGACCATATAATAATAATAGATATTTTTTCTAGTGTCCAATAAGAGATGCAAACACATACTATAAAGCGTCTATTTGCATCAAACGGACAACACGGAGAATGAGGTCCTTGTATGGTCCCTACTGCATATAGAATTATATCATGTCGCCATTGACTTCAGTTGTGTGAAAACAAATATCTGTCTGGATCCTGTTTTCAACAGAACAAAAAAAGAGCCAGCATCACATCTGCATCATCTTGCATCCTGTTGTAACCATACGTTTAGTTAAAAAAACTTTTCTTTTCAATAGGTTATAAAAACTTGTGTATAGAGTTCTAACACCCTACTATGGTATAAATCAGAGGTCAACGGCCTCCATCACTTCAACTGTTGTAAAGCTAAAATTCCCAGCTTGCAGAGGTGATATCCTTCCTTATCCTCTCATTGGATCTCCCAGAGTGCTCTTCTGTTTTGTGTCTCTTTATCATATGATTAATTTCTGAGAAGTTGAAATCGTATGAAATCCTGAACAGAATATTTTGGTTAACCTGATTCTTGGATAAGGGAATAGTTAGAAAAATGATTAGGATCTGAAAAATTTGAACTCCAATCCAAATTAGTATAACATTATATAATAAGAACATCCAGTATCTGTTTTGCACATGAATAGAAGTATAATGAAATGATTTTATCCAGCAGAATAAAACATGCAGAGCTTGATGTAGAAAAATATCAGAATGAACTTCAGTTCTGGAATTCTGTTAATCTGTAATAAGATTCCTGTGCATGTAAAGGTTCTTAGGCATGGATAAGCACCTGGCTACAAATTGAAAACTGACTGCAATGTGTTTTTAGGCCGTAAGCTAGACCGTATAAAACCTGCTGTTAGATTAAAATGATCTAAATGTAATATTTGACTGCAGTATTAAGTTGATTTCCCAACATATACCTCAGATGGATGCTACTGCATAGACAGAGTGGCATCCATTCCCCATAGGCTTCTACGTTAAGAAATTGTATTTATTTATGTATGAAATAGCACAAAAGATTATGCTATTATTTTTTATATGCTAAAAAAAAAATTTTGTACTGACATACCAGCTTGCCAAAGGCCGAAAAGAAATTCTTTTGGCTGCCTTCAGGTTAATGTGGGCCTATGGATATGTTTCATGTATAAAATCTCACAGTACTATCGGGCGCTAAAACAAAACAAAAAAACTTTATTATAAATATTGGCTAAAATAGGGTAGATACATGCGCCCTTCTTCAAAAAGGGTCTTGTAGCAAATAGGCCCCAGCCTGATGTGGAGGTCTCCCTGCACACCACTAGTTGCTAAAAAATGGCCAAAATATAGTCAGTATCCCGTCTACCGAACTTGCTCTGTTGGAAAGCAGGACCTCTCACTACCTGCCTCCTATCCGGTTGACTAATAGTGCCTGTATAAATATGGCTTACTTCACTCACAAAATATCACTCAACGCGTTTCTGGGTGATCTAATAACACCCTCATCAGGAGCAATAGAGCAAAATTAGTACTGCCAATTGTTAATAACAGACAAACAAACATATAAGGACGGCGCACGCCACCTCTCTCTGTGGCGGCACCTCCGGCACTAGTTCGGCCGTGACGCGGCCGGCGAGATACCTCGTATAAGAGGGTAATTCTCCACCCCTCTTACCCACCCACAACCAATCAGCTGCTCGTCCAGCCTCCGACAGTGCAATAGTCTGCACGCATGCAATAATCTGCAGAGGAGCGCTGACTTAATGTTTGGCTGCAGGAAATCATCATGTGCTCTCACCACATGAACACCCCTCTTACCCGCCCACAGACAATCAGCTGCTCCTCCAACCTCCAACAGTGCAATAATCTGCACTCGTGCAATAGTCTGCAGACGAGCGCTGACTTAATGTTTGGCTGCAGGAAATCAACATGTGCTCTCACCACATGAACACATATTTGTGGGACCAATCGGCGGCCTTTGAAATTGTCATAAACATTACAACATGAAGGCAATAACATTACAATCCTATGGCTTGAACATGGACCCGGATGTGGGTCATTTAGTGGGGGACCAACCGTCGATTACCTACCGTCGTGGCCGTAACATCAGAGACCGCCTTGTACACAGCTTTCATCAACCAATGCCGCGTCCTTCTAATTGGTTGTCCAATCCACTCAAAGGGACCTTCAAATGTGGCAATTGTATTGCGTGCAATTCCATTAAGAAAGGCAGTAGTTTCACGAGCGCCACTACTGGCAGGTCATATGATATTAGAACGTTCATTAACTGCAAGACAATGGCACTAGTGTATTTGGCTACATGTACATGTGGCATTCAGTATGTGGGTAAGACCATTCGTGAATTTAGAAGGAGGATTGGGGAGCACCTAGGGGACATCCGGAAAGGTGCGGATACCCCAATCGCTCGCCACATAAATGAGTTTCATGCATCGGATGGTACCACATTCCAGTTCCAGGGCATTGAAGTCATTAAGCCATCCCCGAGAGGTGGGGATTTGGATAGACGACTTCTACAGAAAGAGTCGCAGTGGACATTTAGATTGGGAACATTGCGCCCTGATGGGCTGAATGATCACATTTCATTTATCTGTTTCATTTGAGCGGAGGAATTTAAGAGGTGACGAAGGGCAGGGTCCCCCTCCCCCCCCCCCCTATCCTCTGGTGCTGATCCATATCAGCCTGTCATATCGAGGTATTTTCTGATATAGGTTTCCGTACATTTTGATTGTTCTGTATTTGTGTGTCAGGTTGCACTGACAGGAGGCCCTATGCTGGCCAGATTATAATAACTGTGTCTGTGACTTGTTGTTTCTTTGTCATCACTTGGTATAGTTAGAGTGGGTTATTAGGTTAAGTTTAGGTAGTTTATGACATTTTGTGGCGACTATAAACTATGTAGAGTCGCATGTTCAAGCCATAGGATTGTAATGTTATTGCCTTCATGTTGTAATGTTTATGACAATTTCAAAGGCCGCCGATTGGTCCCACAAATATGTGTTCATGTGGTGAGAGCACATGTTGATTTCCTGCAGCCAAACATTAAGTCAGCGCTCGTCTGCAGACTATTGCACGAGTGCAGATTATTGCACTGTTGGAGGTTGGAGGAGCAGCTGATTGTCTGTGGGCGGGTAAGAGGAGTGTTCATGTGGTGAGAGCACATGATGATTTCCTGCAGCCAAACATTAAGTCAGCGCTCCTCTGCAGATTATTGCATGCGTGCAGACTATTGCACTGTCGGAGGCTGGACGAGCAGCTGATTGGTTGTGGGTGGGTAAGAGGGGTGGAGAATTACCCTCTTATACGAGGTATCTCGCCGGCCGCGTCACGGCCGAACTAGTGCCGGAGGTGCCGCCACAGAGAGAGGTGGCGTGCGCCGTCCTTATATGTTTGTTTGTCTGTTATTAACAATTGGCAGTACTAATTTTGCTCTATTGCTCCTGATGAGGGTGTTATTAGATCACCCAGAAACGCGTTGAGTGATATTTTGTGAGTGAAGTAAGCCATATTTATACAGGCACTATTAGTCAACCGGATAGGAGGCAGGTAGTGAGAGGTCCTGCTTTCCAACAGAGCAAGTTCGGTAGACGGGATACTGACTATATTTTGGCCATTTTTTAGCAACTAGTGGTGTGCAGGGAGACCTCCACATCAGGCTGGGGCCTATTTGCTACAAGACCCTTTTTGAAGAAGGGCGCATGTATCTACCCTATTTTATCCAATATTTATAATAAAGTTTTTTTGTTTTGTTTTAGCGCCCGATAGTACTGTGAGATTTTGTTTATTTGAGGACGCCTACCTTCTAATAATTATAATTATCTGTGAGTCATTATGTTTCATGTATACACCAAGAGCTTTCTCCACGTATACAACAAACAGACGATGCAAATGCAATATGAAAGCAGCCTTAAAGGCACATTAGCTTTATTATAATAGTCCCCTAAACATTGAAGTTGCAACACCAATGAGGACAAGCTGACCTGGTAGAATCAAGTCACTCATCTCTAATTCATATTGCAAGAGGTTAAAAATTGCAGTCATATCTTAAAGCATTCCTGTACTTATAAAAAAGAACAACTTTTGATATGACTTAGGTTGTCATTGGTGGGTGTCTGAGTGCTGAGACATAAATCACTCTCTGTGTGCAGAGAAATAACTGCTCACACAGAGAGTTGTCTCCTTACTGCAGGAGACGGGTTCATTAGAAAGTCTATAAGCCAGTCTCAAGTCCTTCTCCTGCAGCGAGGTAAGCAAGAGCTCGGTGTGAGCTCACCTCTTTTCTACTAATTTCGTGCCCTCCAGAATGTCATAAAAAACTTTGAGGGATATTTAACTTTTTTTTTTTTTAACTGCTGATTTCTCCAGAAACATTTATCCTGAAATATGAGCCCCAGTTACAAGGGAAATATAGCCCCCATAGTAGATGTACAAGGCTGTTGATCCTCACTACAGAGCTAATTTGGGTCTTCTAAGACCAAGCAGATAATACAGACACCTGGCCCCCAGTGATCATATGATTGATGAAACAGGTTCTTGGCAATAACCAAAGACAATTACCTTTTCCAACTGGTTCAGGAATGTGCAGGTTGGGGGACACCTGGGAAATAGTGACCATAAAATAATAACCTTCTAATTATCATTCAAAAGAGTGTTTCTTCAGGGAGGAACAAAAATACCAAACTTCAAAAAAGCTAAATTTAGCCAACTAAGAGAGGCCATAGGCCTAACTAACTGGGACAAAGTCTTCAAAAATAAAAATACAGCCACAAAATGGGATATTTTTAAAAGCATCCTAATATCTAATTGTGAGAGGTACATACCTTATGGGAATAAAAGGTTGAGAAACAAGAAAAAAACAATGTGGATAAATAGAACTGTAAAGAAAGCAATAAATGACAAAAATAAAGCATTTAAATTACTAAAACAGGAGAGGAGCGAGAAAGCATTGAAAAACTATAAGGAAAAAAATTGAATATGTAAAAGACAAATAAAAGCAGTAATGAGGGGGGAGTTGCAGAGAGTGATGAGGAGAAAGCAAAGCTACTAAATATTTTTTTCTCCACTGTATTCACTTAGGAAAATAAATTGTCAGATGAAATCCAGAATATAAAAGTAAATTCCCCATTAAAAGTGCCCTGTCTGACCCAGGAAGAAGTAAAGCGACGTCTTAAAAAGATTAAAATAGACAAATCACCAGGGCCGGATGGCATACACCCCCGTATCCTAAAAAGATTAAGTAATGTCATAGCCAGACCCTTATTTCTGATATTTAAGGACTCTGTACTGACAGGGAGTGTTCCACAGGATTGGCACATAGCAAATGTGGTGCCAATATTCAAAAAGGGTCCAAAAACAGAGCCCGGGAACTATAGGCCGGTAAGTTTAACATCTGTCGTGGGTAAACTGTTTGAAGGTTTTCTAAGAGATGCTATCTTGGAGTACCTCAATGAAAATAAGCAAATAACTCCATATCAGCATGGCTTCATGAGGGATCGGTCATGTCAAACCAATTTAATCAGTTTCTATGAGGAGATAAGTTCTAGACTTCACCGGTGCGAATCAATGGATGTCGTATATCTGGACTTCTCCAAAGCATTTGACATTATATCACATAAAAGGTTAGTATATAAAATGAAAATGCTTGGCCTGGGAGAAAATGTCTGTATGTAGGTAAGTAACTGTCTCAGTGATAGAAAACAGAGGTTATTAATGGCACATGCTCAGATTGTGTCACTGTCACTAATGGGGTACCACAGGGGTCAGTATTGGGCCCTATTCTCTTCAATATATTTATTAATGATCTTGTAGAAGGCTTGCGCAGTAAAATATCAATTTTTGCAGATGACACTAAACTGTGTAAAGTAATTAACACAGAAAAGGACAGTACACTGCTACAGATGGATCTGGATAGATTGGAGGCTTGGGCAGAGAAGTGGCAGATGAGGTTTAACACTGACAAATGTAAGGTTATGCACATGGGAAGGAATAATGCAAGTCACCAGTACATACAAAATGGTAAAACTCTTGGTAACACTGACATGGAAAAGGACCTAGGAATTTTAGTAAACAGCAAACTAAGCTGCAGAAACCAGTGTCAGACAGCTGCTGCCAAGGCCAATAAGATAATGGGTTGCATCAAAAGAGGCATAGATGCCCATGATGAGAACATAGTCCTGCCACTTTACAAATCACTAGTCAGACCACACATGGAGCACTTTGTAAAGGTCTGGGCTCCTGTGAACAAGTCAGACATAGCAGAGCTGGAGAGGGTTCAGATGAGGGCAACTAAAGTAATAACTGGAATGGGTGGACTACAGTACCCAGAAAGATTATCAAAATTAGGGTTATTTACTTTAGAAAAAAGACGACTGAGGGGAGATTTAATAACTATGTATAAATATATCAGGGGTCAGTACAGAGATCTCTCCAATCATCTGTTTATCCCCAGGACTGTGACTGTGATGAGGGGACATCCACTGCGTCTGGAGGAAAGAAGGTTTGTACACAAACATAGAAGAGGATTCTTTATGGTAAGAGCAGTGAGACTATGGAACTCTCTGCCTGAGGAGGTGGTGATGGTAAGTTCACTAAAGAAGTTCAAGAGGAGCCTGGATGTATTTCTGGAGGGTAACAATATTATAGGTTATAGTTACTAGAGGTGGGTTGTTGATCCAGGGAGTTATTCTGATTGCCTGATTGGAGTCAGGAAGGAATTTGTTCCCCTAAAGTGGGGAAAATTGGCTTCTACCTCACAGGGTTTTTTTGCCTTCCTCTGGATCAACTTGTAGGATAACAGGCCGAACTGGATGGACAGATGTCTTTTTTCGGCCTTATAAACTATGTTACTAGCATTACCTTCCCTGGCTTCTCTAAGGAGAGCCCATCTGTTCCTGACAACGGGCTCACCACTTCTGCAGCTGCTCAGTTAGCATGCAGCTACTAAAAGAACATCCTTACACAATTATATGCTGACCACCCAGATGTTTGAAGTCTATGGGCGGTTAACAAGAGGTTATAGATGTTTTGCATCAATATATTAGTCTACATATACAGTATGCCTGCCATGGATTGTGACAAAAAAATGTCTGACATGCATAGAACCTTTTTGATTTTGCCCAAATTTTTTACATTTTTGAAGAATAATAAATATATTTACTGTATCTCCTTCATAAAGTATACAAATTACTGTGTGACTCAAGGACTCGATGGCAATATACTATGCTATTCAACTCAGCAGTTTACAGTTGATATTCACTGGACTAAAGTAATGTATGTGGCCATAATGTGTCTTTATTTGCCTTTATCCATAGGCTATCCCAGACGTAATCAAGATCGTTAATGGCTAACTGCCCACTGGAAAATGTCACCTTTTTGAGTGACATATTCTAAAAGTGATTGCTTAATTGTTTCTTAAATTCATACTGTACTAAATAGCTAATTTGATAAGCTTTAATGTACTTCAGTGTGATATTAAGATTATACCATCTTATGATCACTGTTAAAATGTCCAAGACAGGGCCTTATTTTTAGTTTTAACATGTCTCACAAAGCATCTGTATGCAGAATGTTTATTGAAGGAACAAATAGAAGCTGCAGTGTAATGACTGTAGGTAGGGACAGACAAGGGCAGTGAGTCCCTGAACTAGAGCCCAGCCCGCTTTCCCTGCCTCCTTGCAGTGTAAGCCCTAAATGGCAGAACCACAACTGGATGACAGTCCCTACACTAGTATAGGTGCAGGAAAAACAAGACACACAACATGGACAACACAAAAGCAGATTAGTATGAAATTGGTCAGAACCAGATTGGCTGCACAGTACCAAAACGTGACATAAAGGGTGGCAAGAAGACAAGCGGGGGAGGAACAGAGCATCTGTGGCTCAGCAGCATGTCTGATTTTGGAGGCAAAATTAGTAATGACAATTCTTTGGAATTTGCGATGACATATCTTGTGAAAATGCAGCCATGTCATGTCATGGAAGATAGTTGTCATGGTATAAATGGCCATTTGAGGCCATTGTTTTAAAATCTATCTCTGACTTAAAGGGATGTTCTGAAAGTACAATACTGTTGGATTATCCTCTGGATAGGTCTTCAATATCAGATCTGTGGGGATCCAACACTTGGCGCCCCCACGGATCAGCTGTTTGAATATAATGCAGCACTCGTATAAGCTCTGCCTTCTCTTCACTGTTTACCTGCTTGTGGTCGACATCGCATCAGTGAGAAGGTGTAATTACAGCTCCTCATCCCAATTCACTTCAATGGGGTTGAGCAGTTACTCTCTGTCTGCCATTAAAATGATTGGGATGTAGAAGCTGTAATTACAGTAGACTGCTCACTGCTGCAATATCGACGGCGAGTCGGTAAACAGTGAAGAGAAAGCAGCACTGCATTTCCTTCAAACAGCTGATCAGCGGTGGTGCTGGGAGTCAGACCCCGCCAACCTGATACTGATTACCTATCTGGAGGATAGGTCAATATAGGAAATGGGACAGCCCATTTAAAGGTGAATAACATTAATTATATTGTGACAATGTAATCTGTCAAGGGGTGGCATATATTAGGCAGCAAATGAACAGTTAGTTCTTGAAGTTGATGTGTTTGAAGCAGGAAATATGGGAAAGCATTAGGATCTAAGCAACTTTGACAGGAGCCAAATTGTGATAAATAGATGACTATAGTCAGAGTATCTTCAAAACAGCAGGTCTCATGAGATGTTCTTGCTATGCAGTGGTGAGAACTTACCAAACGTTGTTGAAGTATAGCCGGTAAACCACTTTCAGGAATTAAGACTCCCATAATGTCATACTGAGTCTGGGGCAGCCCGAATTGCCTACACCAGGCATATGAGCATCAGAACTGGACCATGGAGCCATAGAAGAAGGTCCCCTAGTCTGATTAATCAAGTTTTCTTTTACATCATTTTCTGGGTGTATTCACATTACCTATCTGGGTATAACATGGCACCAGAATTAACTATGGGAAGAAAGCCAGTGGCGGCAGTGTAATGATCTGGGCATTTTCTGCTGAGAAACCTAAGTCCTGCCATTTATGTGGATGTTACTTTGACACACACCACCTACCTAAACATTGTTGCAGACCAAGTACATTTCTCAAAGGCAACAGTATTCCCTTATAAAAGTGTCTTCTTTCAGCAGGACAATGTGTACACACACTGCAAACATATTTCAAGAATGACAAAGAAGACAAGAGAACAGCTGAAGGTCTTGACTTGACCCCCAAATTCCCGAAATCTCAATCTAATCGAGCATCTGTGGGTTATGAAAGCAAGTCTGATACATGGAAAACTCACCTTGTAGCACACTGGACCTGTATCTGATGCTGATGTTTTGGTTCCAGATACACAGAACTCCTTCAAGGGTCTTGTGGACTTCATGGCTCAATGGCTCAGAGCTGTTCTGCTGGGGAATAGTGCCTGCATGGAGGATCATGGAGCTGAAGTTACGGTGCTTGGCTGTCCAAAACTGTTGGACACCCACTAAAGAAGGCAGAACTTTTATTTTTTTTACTAGTTTTGCTATCTCAATCTTACTATACACAGCAATCAATGAATAGTGATGATCGTGCACCCCAATGTTCGGCTGCTCGAGTGCTCTGGCCGAACACTAGGTGGTGCTCCAGTGCTCGACCGAGCACCCAAGTATAATGGAAGTCAATAGGAGAAGACCAGGCACCCCCTGCTCGGATGAGGGGAGGGTGTCTGGTCCATAAAGAAACGTCAGAAATTGGTGAAAACACCACAGAAATGGTTGTGGAACAACACGGGGAGGATGTCTGGATGCATCTTGGACACCAAAGTCCCTGCTATTAAAGATGATGGCCGACTATTACGCCACTTTTAGAGAATTACAAAAATACCCCCCAAAAACCCAAGATAACATCAATTTTACAGGAAATATTGTTAGAAAACATAGATTTACTTGTACGTTAAGCACAAGTGCTGCCAAAAATTACACGGATGAGGTACTCCCATACAACAGGTATATCATATAAAGGAGGGCCTCATTCACATTGTGGTATAATTGTGGGACTCCGACACTCATAAAGCCTATGCACTAAGGGAAAGGGCTGCCTTAAATTACAAGGATCAGGCACTCCAATACACCCTTTATTACGCATAAAGTAGGGCATCGGACACAAAAATTATCATTGATGGCCTGCTGCTGACACTAAAAAACAATAGGGGTGACATGCTACTGCTGTGCAGACCGTCCCAAAAATTTAAGAGTGACACTCTGCTGCTGAGCTGACCAAAAAAAAAATTTAAGGGACACATGTGGCTGCCGAGCTGACCGGCAAAAAATTTAAGGGACACATGCTGCTGCCACCGCACCTCTAAGAGTCGCTGACGACTGTTTCTTTTTTCGCAATCTGCTGCGGGCGGCCGGGGCCCGCCCAGCGGCATGTGCTGCATCGGCCGCTCCACTCTCGCTCTCCACTCCGTCACCAGGGGGTCATCTTCTTCAAGGGCCCCTGGAGAGGGAGCCAGAGAAACGGCTACCACATCCAATGAAGGCAGCAGGTGCTTAAATTACCCACTCCCGGCTCGGGGAGGTAGTGATGAAAAATAACAATACAGGACTCTTTTTAGGCCCTGTAATTGGAATGAGTACATGTAAAATCCTTTAACGAGGATCTATTGGAGGGCAAGTCTGGTGCTAGCAGCCACGGGGGCAAGTCTGGTGCTAGCAGCCACGGGGTGTGCTTGTGTTGTTTGCAGCTCCTGAGAACCAGCCAAGACTTCCAGGGTTTTTCCATCTACGCAGCCCAGGACCTGCCTCTTCCCAGGAAGGTGGTGGGTCCCTGGGCTATGAAGGAGTCCAGAACCCAGGATCCTGCTCCCGGGGTAGGCCGGCGGGGGGGTAGGGGAGGTGAATTACCGGCCTCTAGACCATCTACCGCCCCAGGAGTCAGAAGATCTAGCAGGGGTCATGCTGAGGTGGCCCCTGTGGATCCTGGGAGTGATGCCGTGGCCATCGCTGGCAGGTCCCTGGGGGTGGACAGTAGCCCCCACGGAGGAATGCGGAGTGCTCCTGGAGGTAGGTTGCGTGCAGTGGAGGCTGACTGGGGTAATATGAGGCCCCAGGAGCCTGTCACTGTATATGGCTCTCATATTGCGGCCTACCTCCGGGAGTATGAGGAAGCAGGAAAAGATCTGAAGCAACTCAGGAATGAGTTAAAGATGGAGAGGGCTAAGGCTGACCGAGCGTCAAGAAGCAGAAGGCCTGAAATCTCCAGGAGAATCAAGGATCTCAAGGCGATTATTCTACAAAAAGAAGGAAGGCGAGAGGCCATTTTAAACTGTAGTAGGCCGTTTAAAGAAAAACTCAGGAATGAAGAAAGATTTGCGAGTATGGCAGAAAGAAGGCATGACAAAGAGTCCTCTGGAGAAGAGGATACGCCTGAGCCAGAGAAGGAATCAAAGTTGAAGCCAAGGATGGATCCAGGGGGACAGACTGTGGACTCAGGAATTCCAGCTGAGCAGGTGCTTCTACCCCCCACGAGTTCCCACGAGTAAAGAGACAGTGGGGGCAGTGGTATTGGTGGACATCTAATGCAACAGATACGTCACCTGGAATCCCCCCGGATTCACGAGGATGGGTTTCTTTTTGGCGATGAATTGCCTGATGAGGATGAACCTGTAGGCAAAAAAAAAAAGAAAAGAAAAACAGCAGCAGCGACACCGAGGAGAGATTTATTTATGTGTCTCATCAAACGTGCTCTGAGCCGGCTAAAAATTCGGCTCAGGGCACAAACCCCGTTGTCCTCCCTGGCCCTGCTCCTGTTATGGGGCAGGAGCATAGGAGCGGGGAGATTATACTAGCAAAGCAATCCAAGATGGCGCAGAACGCCATCCCTGCTTGTGGTAGCAGGGATGGTAAGGGGGAGGAGTCGGCTGTAAAGCCAAACATGAAGGCTTCAGATCTAGTATGTACGGAGGAGGAGGGGGGCGTGTCTGTTGCGCCTATGGCCCTGCCCACCGCCGTGGCTCCGGTAGCACTGGACAAGTGCACTGTGGGTTTGAGGCGGTGTGATAGGGCCACTGCCTCCCCCATGAAGGCTCCAGGTAAAAACCTTATGGTCCCCGTTATCCCCGCTGCCCCCTCTTCTCCCATGGTTCCCGATGTCCCCATGTCCCCTCCCGCTAGTACCAACACGTCAGCGGTGAGGGGAGGAGGAGAGGGAGCGGTTAGAGTGGTTGGAGGCGTGTCTCCGTTGGTTATGGGAGAGGCCCCCGTGTGTGGAGAGGAGGTGGACGTGCCCATGGAAGCGGAGGGCGGGTCCTCTGCCCATGCTATGCAGGAGGTGGGCGGGGCTCATCGTCTTCCTCACTCCCTGGGTCAGGCGATGGTAACTTGCAGCAGCAGCTCCAGGAGGCTCTCAGGAGAGGAGAGAATTCCATCACAGTAGGGGGGGCAGGAGGTGGACCTATTCTTCTGGATAGAGAGGCATGGCCTGAGTGCCTTCCGACAGCAAGGCAGGGGCGAGACCTCATGGTCTTTACCCACAACCAGCCCCGGGAAGACTACCAGATGGAATGTTGTCTGTCTGAAATGGGAAGGCGATGAAGCCTACCCTACTAGAAAGAGGGTGGCTGAGCTCCTTTTTCAGATGGGCATCAGGGCATGTGACATCTTTGCCCTGATACATCCGTATGGTACCTGGGAGTTTGATGTCAGTTTTGCCCGGCCAGAGGGTCTTGAACTTTTCTGGTCTGGGTATGAACTGGCAAAAGACCAGCCAGACTGGCAGGGTTTTTCCATGCGAGCGATAACCCGCCAAAGTGAGGTCAAGAAAGTGGCCGTTTTGACCCATAACTAATCACTTTCTGGCATTGACATAATGACCTGGCTAAGCAGGTATGGGAACGTCCAGGGTCTTCCTAGCAAGATCCTGGACGAGTATGGTATCTGGTCGGGCGCCTGGACGTTTCAGATCAAGTTGAAACATTCAGGTGGGTCGGTTTCCCACATTCCATCCTCTGCCTTCCTCGGGCCTTCCTCGGGCGGAATAGAATTCCGGTTTTCTACAGGAGGCAGCCTAAGCTCTGCTACAAGTGTAGTAGCCCTTCGTATTTCAGCGCCAGTGTGCGTTATGCGGGGGTGAGGGTCACCTAGCCGCATCTTGTAGGGTGATTAGATGCAACCTGTGTGGTAAGCTGGGGCACCCTTTTCAGTCGTTGCCCCCGCTCTATTGCCAACGTGGCTCATGCTCGCGCGGAGGAGAGCCGGGAGGCTCCCTTGGCCGAGGTGAGTGCTGACGAAGGCACCAGTGCTGTGGGGTCGAGGAAGAGAAAAGAAGGACCGTCCCGGCAGAGACGGAGGGAGAGGCGTCAAATGAAAAGGGAGCAGGAGGAATCCTGTCCCGGGGTAATGCCTGCGCTCTCCCAGGAGGCAGCCTCTCCTGTAATAGCTGAGACCCTGGAGGTAAACGAGCTAAATGAGGAGATCAGGAGGCTAGATCGTGCCGAGGAGACTCTGTCCTCATGCTACCCAAGTGCGTCAGAGGGTAGCGGGGCAGAGTCTAACAGAATAAGACGGAAACGCCTGACCATGAAAAAATCTAGCCCGACCAGAGTGGCCATGGAAGGCGAAGCCGACTCCCCCCTGGATCTCTCCAACCGGTTTCTCGTCCTGGATGAGACCCATGCATCCTCTACGGGAGAGGGGGCTGAGGGCAGGGAGCCGGAGGTGCAGGAGGGAGAGCCTGTAGGAGACCGCACCTCTCTCTGGTGGGGATGCAAGGTCCCCAGGAGGTGAGGCAGGTCCGGACCCAGTGATTGAGAATGACAGGGGTGGTGCGGGAGGGGAGGCAGTGGTGACCAATGAGATGGACACCATTGTCTCCCTTAAGAGGAGCCGCGCCGCCTTGGATGGCAGCCCCGGGAGAGGGAAGGGTAAAAAGTCTGGGAAAAAGTCTGGAAAAGGGAGGGGGAAGAAGGCCGTCTAGCTTAATTACCCTCTATGGCGGTACCCACCCCGTTGACACAGGCGACCATTAATGTCGTGAGCATAAAGTCGGATGTGGCCAGGTTTATAGCCTTTCATTTTCTTAGCCATGTTGAAGCTGACATTTTATTCTTGCAGGAGACCAGGCTGCCAGGTTTGGCAGCCACTCTTAAAGCGAGGAAGGAGTGGAGATCTGGGCCTTCCTATTGGTCTCTTGTGGCTGAGCCGTATAGTGGGGTGGCGGTCCTTTTTACCACTCCGGTGGAATGCCGACGGGTGATTGAGCTAGAAATGGGGAGGTGTTTGATCTTAGATGTCCTCATGAAGGGACAGGAGCTTTGTTTGATTAACATCTATGGTCCCCAAAGTAAGTGGGACCGCAAATGTCTCTTTATGAGGATTAAGCCGACAGGTGGTCTTTGGCGGAGACTTCAATACCGTCACGAGGTCTCAAGACAGGGGAGGTGCCAGAGACCGGCTGGCTTACGATAGTGTAGCATTAAATAGCATAGCTAGTGATGCCCGCCTGGTGGATGTCCACATTAGGCACACCCCAGGCCACGCGGGATTCACGTCTTATAGAGGTAGTCAGATTAGGTCTAGAATAGACAGGTTTTATTTGAAGGAGGAGGCCATCTTTTCGCCTTTAAAGGTTGTTGAGGTGGAATTCTCCGACCACTGTTTAATTATTTTCTCTTTGAATGTTGCAGAGACTCCCCAAATGGGAAGAGGGTATTGGAAGCTGAATTTGGCCCTCCTGAAGGAAGCAGAGGTGAGACAATCCTTTGAAGACTTCCTTCAGAATCAGGTATCGTTACTGGACCTCTGTGACACTAAGTCAGAGTGGTGGGAGATATTCAAAGATCGGGCGGCAAAGTTCTTCCGCCAGCTCTCGAGCCTCAGGTCCCTGGACAAGTACCGCTGGAGGTAGCCGCGAGGATATCTCGAGGGTGAAATCTTTGCTCAAGAGGTGCCGGTATGATAGGCACACATCTTTGGTTTTTGAGAGGGATTTCGGTAAATACTGCTCGCCCGACCCTTACAGAAACTGTGAGATGTCAGTGAGTAGTAAGTTGGTGACGGGACTGGTCGATAGTACGTGATCTCTGATCAGGTCCAGATCAGGGATTCTGGAAATCGTCAGATCCTTTTACTCGCGCCTCTTGGAGAAGAAGGATCTGGATCGGGACAGGATGTCGGCTTTCCTGGCCGAAACTGTCTCTTTGTCAGGAGTAGACCTCTCTTTTGATGGTTTGGTGGAAGAGATCAAGGAAGAGGAAGTCAGCCTGGTTATCAAAGGGCTTGCCCTAAAGAAGTCACCGGGCCCGGATGGCTTAACATCCGAGTTTTACAAGAACTTAAGGACTCCTTAGTTCCCCTCTTGACTAAGGTATTCAATGAGTGCCTATCCTTGGGTGCTCTGCCAAAGTCAATGAGGAGGTCAGCCCTGATCCTTCTATCCTTCTATCCTTCTAAGATCCGAGCCATATTGAGAATTGGCGTCCCATAGCGCTTCTCAATACGGATAGGAAGATTCTGGCCAAGATACTGTTTAAACGGCTTGTCAAGTTTGCGCCCCGGCTCCTTTCGGTGGCCCAGCATTGCTCGGTTCCAGGCCATAGCACTTTTAGTGCTGTACTCTGTGTCCGAGAGGCAGTGGAACAGAGTAGGGGGGTAACTGGAAAGGGTACATGCTGTCCTTAGATCAGGCAAAGGCTTTTGATTAGGTTGACCACGAGTACCTCTGGTCGGTCCTTCTGAAATATGGCCAGCCAGGAGGGTTCGTCAATTGGTTAAAGATCTTGTATGCAGGGGCAGAGAGTTTCCTGCTGGTGAACGGTCGGTCTGGCCGCCATTTTGAAGTTGGGTCTGGAGTCCGCCAGGGTTGTCCATTGAGCCTGCTGTTATACGTGTTCACCATCGATCCTCTTCTTAGGAGGATCGATTGTGGACCGTTGGCAAGAGTCAGGATGGATCCGGTGGAGCCAGAAGCCACTCAGAGGGTGGTGGCATATGCTGACGATGTCACCGTTTTCGTGTCCTTGGCAGGGGAGGCGGAATACGTGATGTCTGAGGTTGACCGCTACTCGGAGGTCTCCGGGTCCATGATCAACCGGGACAAGTGTGAGAGTCTCTGGCTGGGAGGGGGTGATCCATCTTTTGATGTCCCAGACACCTTTCCAGAAGCCCAGTCATAAGCCAAAGTCCTAGGCATCGAATTTGGCCATGGGGATTACCCCACTCAAAATTGGGACAGCAGGCTTAAGATCGCCGCTCAGAAGGTCGACCAGTGGAAGGGCTGGTCTTTGACCCTCATGCAAAGGGTCAACCTGATCAAGACCTTCCTTCTCCCTTTGCTTATCTATTTGGGCAGTGTATGTATCTTGCCAGAGCCTCTCTGGACTCGGGTCTACAACCTGTTCTTCCAACTGTTATGGGGGAATAGGCTGAACCTAGTCAAAAGGGAGGTGACATACCGTACGAGGAGACTAGGGGGGTTGGGTATGGTCAACCCCCTGGTGTTCCTTGTGATCACCTTTGTTAAGATCAACCTAGCAAACCTCTGGACAGAGAGGGCTCCTCCGTGGGTAGCCTCCTGCAAAGAGTGGTTTTGGCCTTTCTTCCAGGAGTGGGAGACAGGAGGGCAGGTGAAGGATTTGCATAAGCCTCACGGATATTTTCCGGCTTATGTCACCCCGATTCTGAAGGTGATCCGCAGGTGGGGTTTGGAAGTTGGGGAGATCAAGACCAAGTCAAGGAGGTCCCTTGACGAGAGGGTCTTGTTGACCCACTTTCAAAAGCCCCTGGCCATTAAGGATTGCCCAAGCCGGGATCTAGACGAGGGGTTACAGTTGTTAAATTCGGCAAGGATCCCCTCAAAGTTTTAGGACTTGGCTTGGCGCTGCTTTCACGGGAAGCTGTATGTAAGGGACAATCTGAAGTACAGGAACTCCGAGGAAAGGGGTTGTCCCCGGGAGGAGTGTGGCAACATATTGGAAAGTATGGAGTACTTCCTGCTTCAGTGCCCCTTTAATATAGAAGTGTACAAACAGGTGGCAGCTTCCGTTGGCTGGCCTCGGTTAGCCAACCTCTCCTATGCGGAGTGGGCCTATGGGGCGTTCAGAGACCTGGGAAGAAGGGACCTGTCCACTGCTTTTCTAGTTAGTCTAGTGGTAGGTTTTACACATGGAACGCACAGTGTATAGTTAGTACCCAGCAGAAAGTCCTCCCGATGGATGAGGTGTGTAGGAACACGCTCGGTGACCTGGTGAAGGTGCGCTCTCTTGAGTATGAGAAGCTGGGCATGAGTAGGGCCTCTTACCTCTGGAGAGGTTTTGCTTTTGATGTGCCCTAGCTTAGTCGTACTTTTCCTGGTGGTGGGCTATTTACTATCACCCTAGGATTTTTGATTTGAGATAATTAGTGGTTTTGTAAAGGGCTTACAGGCAACCGAACTTGGGCCTTCGGGTGGTTTTGTGATTTTGATTGTTTTGTTATGAAGTTCGTTATATTTCGTTATGTTTGTTAGCGTTATTTTTGCCGTTATAATATTGTATATTTTTATATTAGAGTGAGTGGGTCTTAGTTAGGTTGGGTGGGTTTGGGGAGGGGGGGGTGGTTTGTGTGTGGGAGGCCTGCATTCAACCCTGGACTATGTGGACATGAGAGGACATGAGGCGAGGGGCTGGATGTAGGCGGTGGTGGGTTAAGGAAGGGCCTGGCCTCGGACTATGCGGACATGACATGGACATGAGCCGGAGGTCAGCCCCTGGGTGGAGGATTAGTTAGTTAATTGTTTATAGGGTTAGATAGGTTAAGTTAAGTTTATATTTGTGCGATAATACAAAATTATAAAAAAAATAAATAAAACAAAATAAAATAAAAAAATAAATAATTATTTTCATTTTATTGTTTATTTTATTGTTTATTATTTGTTTATTTTTTATTTATTATTATTGTTTATTTAATTAAAAAAAATTGATATGGCATATATGCATACACATGTATAGGAATTTTAGAAATATATGTGTATTCATATACAGTATGTGGGGTTTTATTTTACAACCGGGCCAGTATGGCTAAGTTTTCTTTATGTTTTCTTTATGTTTTATTATGTATATATTGTATATAGTTATGTATCTCTTGGCGCTTCCCCGATGCTCTTCTCTGAGTGTACCGGGGGCCGGAATCGTTAACTTAAAAAATTCGAGTGTTCAAACCAGGCCAGGTCGCCTCAATACTTGAGCTATGAATAATGGAATAGGACTCCATGCTGCTGCCACCACACTTTATCAAACTGTCCCAAATTTAAGGTTGACACGCTGCTGCCGAGCAGACCGTCTAAAAAATTTAAGGGATACATGCTGCTGCCACTGCACTTTATCAAACTGTCCCAAATTTAAGGGTGACACGCTGATGCCAAGCTGACCATCCAAAAAATGATATTCTTGATGTGACATTCTGCTGAAGAACAGACTGTTAAAAATATTTAAGTGTGACACGCTAATGCCGAGCTGAACGTCCAAAAAATTTAAGGGTGACACTCTGCTGCCGAGCTGATCGAAAAAAAAAAATTAAGGGAGACATGCCGCTTAGCTGAACGTCTAAAACATTAGAAGTGACATGTAGCAATGCTGAGCGTGGAAAACATTATGGTTGAGTGCCTGCTGGTGAGCTGACAGGCCAAAAAATTATGTTGCAGGCGCAGCTGGTGAGCTAAGCGGCTTACAAATTTGGATGCAGGCCCAGCTAGTGAGATAAGCGTGTAAAACATTATGGTTGAGTGCCTGATGGTGAGCTGACAGGCCAAAAAATTATGTTGCAGGCCCAACTGGTGAGCTGACCGGCTAAAAAATTTGGGTGCAGGCCCAGCTGGTGGACTTCGAGGGCAGCCTAATAAGCTGTTTCATATGATGGAGGACGAGGACGAGAAGAGGAAGGGCTACATCATAATACAGTGTATTCAATACACCCTAAAAGCCAGATTTAAGGTTCCTTCATGTTAGGCCGCTTTCCTCTGGTGGAGTACAGAAGTCAGGGGCAATCCAGGCCTTGTTCATTTTGATAAGCGTCAGCCTGTTAGCATTGTCAGTTGACAGGTGGATGCGCTTATCAGTAATTATGCCCCCAGCGGCACTAATTACCCGCTCAGACAAAACGCTGGAGGCAGGGCAGGCCAGCACCTCCAAGGCATAGAGGCGCCAGTTTGTGCCACGTGTCCAGCTTAGATAATATAATTATTAACCCAATAATTATATGGCACAGAGGGATCGCTGAGGACGTTGACATGTTCAGCTTCATACTCCTTTACCATCTTCCAAAACTTTTCCCTCCTTGTCACACTAGGCCGCTCATCAGGGTGAGGCTGCTGGCGGGGTGTCATAAAACTGTCCCAGGCCTTAGAGAGTGTCTCCTTGCCTTTGTTGGAACTGTTGTGTGTTCCCCTCGTCTCCCCTCCTCGGGTGGCCAAGGAACTCCGTACTCTGCCGCCAGCATTGTCAAATGGAAATTTGTGGAGCAATTTTTTGACAAGGGCCTTCTGGTACTGCATCATTTTACTTGTCCTCTCCACCACAGGAATGAAAGATGGGAAGTTCTCTTTGTAGCGAGGGTCAAGAAGGGTGAACAACCGGTAATCCGTGTTGCCTAATATGCGTATAACGCGAGGGTCACGGGAAAGGCAGCCTAGCATGAAGTTAGCCATGTGTGCCAGAGTCCCAACAGACAAGGCTTCGCTCTCCCCACCAGGAGCATGACTCTCAATATCCTCCTCCTCCTCTTGCTCCTCTTCAGCCCATCCACGCCGAAGAGATGGTGTAAACGTGGTATGCCTACCCTGTGTAGCGGTGGCAACCGTCTCCTCCTCCTCCAATTGGCGATGAGAAGACGAATCGAGGGTGGTCTGGCTATCACCCTGTGTAGGATCTTCCCCCATTTCCACCTCTTCCACACGCAGAGCATCGGCCTTTATTGTAAGCAGCAAGCTTTTTAGTAGACACAGAAGTGGGATGGTTACGCTGATAATGGCATTATCGCCGCTCACCATCTGTGTAGATTCATCAAAGTTGCGTAACACCTCACAGAGGTCAGACATCAATGCCAACGACATCAATGTCGCCTGTGAAGAGCGGAAGCTGACTAGAAAGGCGCCGACCATGTTGCAGCTGGTATTCTACTACTACTCTCTGCTGCTCACAAAGCCTGCTCAACATGTGTAAGGTGGAATTCCATCGCGTGCTCAGGTCGCACAGCAGTCGGTGAGCCAGCAACCGCAAGCGCTGCTGCAGGGTTGCCTGGCCGGCTGAAGCTGTCGGTGACTTCCGGAAATGGGCACACAGGCAACACACCTTCACCAGTAGCTGAGACAAATTGGGGTAGGTTTTCAGAAACTGCTGAAGTTGAATACATGGGCCAGGCATGGTATGTGTGGGAGGTTGGCCAGCTCCAAAGCCGCTACCAAGTTGCGGCCGCTATCAGATACAACCATGCCTGGTTGTAGGTTGACTGGCAGGAGCCACAGCTCAGCCTGTTCCCTTATGCCATGCCACAGCTCTGCAGCGGTGGGCTGTTTGTCACCCAGGCAAATAAACTTCAGCATGGCCTGTTGCCGCTTACCGACTGCTGTGCTACACTGCTTCCAGCTACTGACAGAAGTCTGAGTGGTGCTGCAAGATGGAAATTCTGCATGGGAAGAAGTGGAGGAGGAGGTGGAGGAAGAGAAGGTGGTGTTGCAGCCGCTACTATAGGTGGCAGCGGAAATCCAGATGGAAGTAGGGCCCGCAATCCTCGGTGTGAGTAGCACCTGGGCCATCCAAAGGGACGACTTTCTCCCAGCCTCCACAACGTTCACCCAGTTTGCCGTCAGGGAAATGTAGCGTCCCTGGCCACAAGCGCTTGTCCATGTGTCAGTTGTTAAGTGGACCTTGCCAGTAACTGCGTTGGTAAGGGCACGGGTTATGTTTCTGGACACATGCTGGTGTAAGGCAGGGACTGCACAGCAGGAAAAATAGTGGCGGCTGGGGACTGGGTAACAAGGGACAGCCGCCGCCATCAGGCTGCGAAAGGCCTCAGTGTCCACCAGCCTAAATGGCAACATTTCCAGGGCCAGCAACTTGGAAAGTTGCACATTTAGAGCTATGGCCTGTGGGTGGGTGGCAGGGTATTTGCGCTTGCGTTCAAATGCCTGCGGTAAGGACATTTGAACGCTGCGCTGGGACATTGAAGTGGATGTGCTGGGTGATGTTTCCTGCGAAGATCCAGGTGCAGGACGGGAGGCCCTGGGCCTGCGTCCTGGACAGCACGTAACAGAGGGGAAGAGGAGGCAGTGGTGTGACCTGCAGACACAGATCGTGGACCCAGGCGTTCAACCCACCTTTTAGGGTGCTTTGCTGACATGTGGCGGATCATGCTGGTGGTGGTCAGGTTGCTGGTGTTTACACCCCTGCTCATCTTGGTACGGCACAGGTTACAAATTACAATACGTAATATCGTCAGCACTTTCCTCAATAAAACGCCAGACTGCGGAACACCTAACCCTTGTCAAGGGAGCTGGCCGTAAGGGGCTGCTCCAGGGAACAGTTATGGGCCTGGTTGGCGTGGCCTACCTTCTCCCTTTTTCCACCCCACTGCCTCTTCCAGCCTTTTGCGCTGCTGCGGATCCCTCCCCCTCTGTACTGCTGCCCTCGCTCGGCTTGCCACCCTTCCCAGGTTGGGTCAGCTATTTCATCGTCCACCACCTCCTCTTCCACATCCTCACTCTGCTCCTCCTCCTGACATGGTGAACTAACAAGAACCTGACTTAACTGCGTCTCATCCACAACCTCTTGAGACACTAATTGCGCTTGACTTATTGGCAACTATGTCTCATCATCATCCACCTCGGGAGAAAATACTTGTCGTTCCCCACCTTCATCTTTTTCAGACTGTGTTTGCTCAATAGGTTGGGAATAAGGGCACAATATCTCCTCATGTCCCACTTCAAGCGGCCTTGGCGAGAGGGCCAAGCCAAGGGACGGTGATGAAAAAAGCTCCTTGGAATATCCCAATGTGGGATTAGTTCTTTGCCCAGACTCTGCATGGTGGGAGGAAGGAGGATCAGGGTGAGGATGTCAGTAGCTAAGATGGCTACTGGCATTACAGTGAATGCCAGCACCTTCCCATTAGCCAATTAGCGTGCGGAGAGGGGACTCGAGCATGGCCCTTGAGCCGAATACCGCGTGGTCCCGAGCACCGCCATGTTCAGCCGAATAGTGTAATCGGCCGAACATGTTTGCTCAACACTATCAATGAATGCTATGCATACAACCAGGGCTCATGAGGCCAAGTGAGGCGGCTGCCTCAGGCGGCGCCATCTAGGGGAAAGGTGGAAATATGTAGAAGTACTTCAGGCTGACAGCGCAGCATTATATGCGCTGTAACAGCCAATTAAAAGCAGCCTGTGGCTGCATTTTACTTGACATCCAGGTTTCACAGCAGCGGCTGTGGCGTTCAGTACTGTCGGCGTCCTTGGCTGGAGTATGAAAGTATGTATGTGTTTGTGTGTATGTGTGTGTATGTATGTTCGCTGTGTCTTGTCCCAATGTCTGTGTCAACATGTGTGGGACCGGACCGCTGATCCGGCTCCACACATGTATCAGCGGCAGTACGGATCCGTCGGCACCCTTTAGGTGCCGGATCCGTGCTGCTGCTAGTGTGAAAGAGGCCTTACACAAGTTTTTGGTTTGATAAGACACCATGTGGCCTCACTCCTGTTCACACAGAGCCTGCATCTCACTGCTAGTAGTCGGACAGAGGGGGAGGGGAGAGTCTGCAGACAGTGTCCTGTGGACCCCCCAAGGCTGCTATAGCTGATTACCAGGGATGTCCAGCCATCTGCAGGAATGGTAAGTGTAATGTGTGTGAATGTATGTGCATATATCTGTCGTGTCGTGTGTATGTGTAATATCTATGGCAGAGTTTATAATTAGTGTTGAGCGAACGTGCGTTATAAGTTTGGCGTCCGAGGTTCGGGCTATCGGAACCCAAACCATAACAGAATTCTATGACGCCATGCACCATGGAAGCCTAATAGAGGCATCTCGTACTGCATTCTGTCATAATAGAAGTCTATGGCCATAGTGAATGCCGTCATAGAATTCCATTATGGTCCATGGTAGCGGAGTCCATAGCGGGATTCTCTGTTAACCTGAACCTTGGACGCCGAACTTAAAACAGAATTCTCTCAACACTATTTATAATATATACTGTATATAATGTATGTATGTCTAATATACACTCACCGGCCACTTTATTAGGTACACCATGCTAGTAACGGGTTGGACCCCCTTTTGCCTTCAGAACTGCCTCAATTCTTCGTGGCATAGATTCAACAAGGTGCTGGAAGCATTCCTCAGAGATTTTGGTCCATATTGACATGATGGCATCACACAGTTGCCGCAGATTTGTCGGCTGCACATCCATGATGCGAATCTCCCGTTCCACCACATCCCAAAGATGCTCTATTGGATTGAGATCTGGTGACTGTGGAGGCCATTTGAGTACAGTGAACTCATTGTCATGTTCAAGAAACCAGTCTGAGATGATTCCAGCTTTATGACATGGCGCATTATCCTGCTGAAAGTAGCCATCAGATGTTGGGTACATTGTGGTCATAAAGGGATGGACATGGTCAGCAACAATACTCAGGTAGGCTGTGGCGTTGCAACGATGCTCAATTGGTACCAAGGGGCCCAAAGAGTGCCAAGAAAATATTCCCCACACCATGACACCACCACCACCAGCTTGAACCGTTGATACAAGGCAGGATGGATCCATGCTTTCATGTTGTTGACGCCAAATTCTGACCCTACCATCCGAATGTCGCAGCAGAAATCGAGACTCATCAGACCAGGCAACGTTTTTCCAATCTTCTACTGTCCAATTTCGATGAGCTTGTGCAAATTGTAGCCTCAGTTTCCTGTGCTTAGCTGAAAGGAGTGGCACCCGGTGTGGTCTTCTGCTGCTGTAGCCCATCTGCCTCAAAGTTCAACGTACTGTGCGTTCAGAGATGCTCTTCTGCCTACCTTGGTTGTAACGGGTGGCAATTTGAGTCACTGTTGCCTTTCTATCAGCTCGAACCAGTCTGCCCATTCTCCTCTTACCTCTGGCATCAACAAGGCATTTCCGCCCACAGAACTGCCGCTCACTGGATGTTTTTTCTTTTTCGGACCATTCTCTGTAAACCCTAGAGATGGTTGTGCGTGAAAATCCCAGTAGATCAGCAGTTTCTGAAATACTCAGACCAGCCCTTCTGGCACCAACAACCATGCCACGTTCAAAGGCACTCAAATCACCTTTCTTCCCCATACTGATGCTCGGTTTGAACTGCAGGAGATTGTCTTGACCATGTCTACATGCCTAAATGCACTGAGTTGCCGCCATGTGATTGGCTGATTAGAAATTAAGTGTTAACGAGCAGTTGGACAGGTGTACCTAATAAAGTGGCCGGTGAGTGTATAAAGCTGAGTGTATGTGTGTATGTCCACTAAAGGAATCCGCATCGTCGCAGCTACAATCACGAAATTTGGCACACAGGTACATCAGGTGTCCGGGAAGGTTTTAGAATGGGTCTCAGCTCTCCAGGATGTACCTTTCCTGAGATATTCCCAAAAAAAGCATTAGCCAATAGAAGTCACATGACCCTTATCAGCCAATAGAAGCTTATAGGCAGTTAGTCTCCACACACCAGGTTTCTATAACAACACTGCTAATTAACTGCTGTAGGTCTGCTTTAAAGGGGCAGAGCGCTGTGGATGACACTGTTAAAGGAGTATTCCAGTTACCATAACTTATGTTTTAGACTAATTCATCATCAATCATTACCTCATATAATGTAAATTTCACATGTTTACTGTTCAGTAGTAATAAAAGATGTTTTCTTCCACTGCTACCCACCTTCCTCCTAAATTATTATGGCATCGACCTGTTATTCAGCCACCTTCAAAAGAAGGACTTAAAAGACCCACCCCCAGATCCCACTAAGTCACGCCCCCAACTCAGTCAGGCCACGTCCCTTCTATGCCGCATCTGACCGGGATTAAAAAAAATGAAGGTAAAAATCACCTTCTGTCAGCTGCAGGGGTGGGAGGGAGGTTGACTTTCTCCCTGCAGCTCGTGCTCAGACTGCACAGTGCTGCTGTCTGAGAGTGAGCTGTTCAAAAGGACATCCCTGTGTCCATCCAGGCCCTGCGCATGACAGAGGACAGAGAGTCTGAAAGCCAGACGGTCCAGCCTCCCCCCAATGTGAAGCCATGCCACTGGTCCCCATGAAGCCACACCCCTAAACATGAGGCCACGCCCCCCGTGTCCATCCAGGCCCTGTGCATGACAGAGGACAGGGAGTCTGAAAGCCAGACTGTCCAGCCTCCCCCCAACGTGAAGCCGTGCCACCGGTCCCCATGAAGCCACTCCCCTAAACATGAGGCCACGCCCCCTGTGTCCATCCAGGCCCTGCGCATGACAGAGGACAGGGAGTCTGAAAGCCAGAATGTCCAGCCTTCCCCCAACGTGAAGCCGTGCCACTGGTCCCCATGAAGCCACACCCATAACATGAGGCCACGCCCCCTTTGTACATCCAGGCCCTGTGCATGACAGAGGACAGGGAGTCTGAAAGCCGGACTGTCCAGCCTCCCCCCCAATGTAAAGCCGTGCCACTGGTCCCCATGAAGCCACACCCCTAAACACAAGGCCACGCCCCCTGGTTCCATGAAGACACGGAGGAGAAGCTGTCTGAGCATGAGCTACTGAAAGGGTGGACATCCCTGCCTAAAACCAGACCTCTGACCACCTTAGGAGACGGCTGATGTTAGGGTGGCCAGATTCCGGCTTTAGGCTGGACAGTCCAGTTTTCTGGCTCCCTGTTCTCCGTCCGGGGCAACGCCTGGACGGATGCAGGGATGCCCACCCTTTCAGTAGCTCATGCTCAGACAGCTTCTCCTCCGTGTCTTCATGGAGCCAGGGGGTGTGGCCTCATGTTTAGTGGTGTGGCTTCATGGGGACCGGGGGCGCTGCTTCACGTTTGGGGGAATGGCCGGTGAGGTCGGGCTTTTTGGGGTGAAGACAGTGGCCACCCTAGCTGCTGTGGAGGACAAAGTTAAAGAGGCGGGTGCTTTGGATGTTTCTGTTAAGGGGCGGGCACTGTAGACGTCACTCTCAATATCTTTTAACGACACACACACAAACATTAAATGAAATAGATTAAATATACCCGGACGAAGCCGGGTCCTTCAGTTAGTATTGTATATAATGGCAAGCTTACTTATGAACATCTTGTGCGGCTCTGACAGTCTTGCGCCTGCGCAGCTGCACAGAGTAGCTGTGCAAATGCTGAGGCTCTACATAAAGAGGTTTTCTGTGATTGTACTACTGGTTACCTATCCTCAGGATAGATCATCATTATCTGATTGGTGGTGGTCTGACACCCGGGACCCCCGCCGATCAGGTGTTTGAGAAGGCACCGGAGCTCCCATTAGCGCTGTGGCCTTCTCTTAGCTTTTCCTAGGCCAGTGACGCCCCATTCAAGTGAATGTACAATGTACGGCACTGTGCTTGGTGAGCTGCCAGAAGGTACAGTGCTCACAGGAGAGCTGGTGCCTTCTCAAACAGCTGATCGGCGGGGGTCCTGGGTGTCAGACCCGCAGCTATCCTGAGGATAGTTCATCAGTAGTTAACTCCCAGAAAAACCTTTTAAGGCTCCATTCACACGTCCTGATTTTCTTTCCTGATTCGATCCTGATCTGGATCCATTCATTTCAATGGGTCCTGAAAAAATCAGGATCGAATCAGGAAAGAAAAACAGGACGTGTGAATGGAGCCTAAGGAACAGCAACTGTTCATTTCTTGCGCTGGTATATATTTGTGTGAGGTATATACAGTATAAGGGCTACTTGGCTTTTATACTATTTTTTTTAATAAGGGGAACCCAATTAAATTTTGGGCAGCGTAAGGGCAATGGGCAATGAGCTCTTTCATTGTGGCAAAGGGGTTAGGTTAAGAAATTGGCATGGGGGGGCGCCATTTTAGTTTTCGCCTCAGACAGTAGAAAGGCTAGGTGCACCCCTGCATACAACAGAAACCACACTTTCACCAAAATCTCTTTTGGTTCTGGCAATCACATGATCAGTGGACCTAGCAGAGTCCTGATTGTGACAACTATAATTTGAGCAACTATGACAGCCCCAGTTATAGCAGAAAAAAATGGTGTAAAATTAAATGAATGCATAAATCGCAAGAGCACAGGAAATGTGCCTGTGTCATCTGCAATGGGAAACACCTGTAATACACAGCCGGGCTCCTACTGCAATGCAGAGATTAACTATGACCAATGCATCTAATGCAGGCATGCCCCACCTGCGGCCCTCCAGCCTTTGCAAAACTACAACACCCAGCATGCATGGGTAGCCTACAGCTATTAGGGCATGTTGGGCATGACTTTCAGAATATGGTGACATAAAATTAAATTATTTTATTGTGCAAAAATAGTAAAAATAAAAAACAATTACTAAATAAATGTAGTATCTTTGTAACTATGCTGATCCACAAAATGAAAGTAACAGGCTGTTTATACCACACAGTGAACAACACAAAAGATTAAAAAACCATTGACATTGGAATTGATATTCTCCTCTGAAAAGGTTAAAAAGGTAATAAGAAGTGTTGAGCAAGCACCTCTGTGCTCGTATGCTCGGGTGCTCTGGCCGAGCACCTGAGCATAATGTTAGTCAATGGGACTAAACCAGTCACCCCCCGCTCGGAAGAGGGGAGGGTGTCTGGTTAATAGAAAAAGGTCAGAATCATGACTTCTCCTCCTCTTTTACTCCTTTCACTCATAAAAGTATGGTAATTAACTGAATTTGTACGCATTAGCGCACAATGCACACGCATTAGCATACAAATGCGTACAAATTAGCGTACAAAAATGCGTACGCATATGCGTACAAATTCGTACGCATTAGCGTACAAATCAACATTACAGTGCGGGGAAGAGACTCGAGCATTGTGTCCGAACACCGAACGGACCTGAGCGTAGGCATGCTCCGCCGAACAGCGAGTTCGGCTGAGCATGCTCTCTGAACACTAGTAATAAGTTATGCGTACTCAATAATGAGGCAAAAAATACAACTAAAAAACAAGACTGTCATACAGCTACATGAGAGGAAAAATTAAAAATGCAGTTGGAATGCTGTTGGAATGTGATAACAAAATAGGGCCCAAACAGGACTGGTTCTTAATGGGTTACAAACAAAATGATTAAAAAACATTTTAAAACCCTAACTACTGTATATACCCCACAATAGGGTATATTCCCACAGCAGTTCCACAAATAAGGTTATATTATATATGAAAATATAGATGGTGGACAAAAATATAAATTCAATAGGAGCAAAATGATTTTTTTTTTATTACTATTGTTCTGTGAGATAAGGGATTCTACAGGTTATATGTCTATTTATGATTTCCTCGTGCAATTTCCTTATAGTATTAGGTAACGCTATAATATTCTTTTTTGCCAGTTGCCAGTTTGTATGTTATGCTATGGTGTCACTAATGAAATTGCATTTTTGCTTTGTACCAATCCAATAATACAGATGTGTTCTTCCTTACCTTTCCTCTTGGCTCAACCTATCCAGAGATGTGTGGTGTGAGATGACATCATTTTAACCCATCAGTGACCACCAATACACCTTTTTTACAGTGGCCTAGCCAAACCGGCCCCCTGTGCAGTGAGGAGCAGGAGCTCATCTTTTATATGAAAACTGGGACCCTGCGCTTCTGCTGATCTGGGCTGTTTAACCTCATAGATGCCATGGTCAGTAGTGACCCTGGTATCTAAGTGGGTTAGAGGGAGGGGGTCTTCCTCTTTCAGGTATCACCATCCTGCATCTAAGATCCCGGGGTGCTGATGACCTAGTATGGCAGCCAGGGGCTAGAAGCGTACTACATAAGTGGTACATTGTACTATGTGAGCGATGAAAGGATCACATGTCAGAGTCTTCTTGTGGGACTAACAAGTGGCAAAAATAAAATAATTTTTTTAAATAAAAAAATCGTCACGTTAGAAAAAAATAACCTTTTTGCATTGAAAAAAGATGCTTTTCTATGGAAATAAATTACAAAAATAACAACCCCCACACATATTTGGTATAGCCTCATCTGTAGACCCACAATATTTTATCCCACACAGTGAATGTTGTATTGACAAACAAACAAAAATGAAAAAAAAAAAGAAAAAAAAAAGAAAACTATGAAAAAGTGATATGGTGATACAGTAGGTTACGGTAAGTACCCCAAAATGGTAACAATGAAAACTACAAGTCATCCCACAAAAATCGTAGTAGTAAAATCTTTCCCTCTCTTTGTCTCTGTAGTTTTCAGGTGCCATTAAAAACTATAACTTGTCTTGAAAAAATCTATTGATGGAATCAATGGAAAAATAACAAAGTTATAGCTCTTGGGATATGATGATTAAAACGTGAATGAAAAAAATGCTTGGTCGTTGAGGCCCAAATCAGGCTGGTAGCTATGAGATTAAAAAACTTGATTGTTTGCTATTGTATCATGAGATATATATATTATATTGTGTGTCTATGTGAAGCCACCCAGTGGTTGTGTTGTGATTGGCATCTAAAGATTTTCATAGTTTGTCATGATATTATGTTGAATTAGTTTCATGAAAAACCAGAGACCTTAACAAAAGTCTAACTAAGATAAGGATGTGCACATGTGTACACTTGGCAAGTAAAAAAAAAAAGAAAAATATTAAGACATAGACTTGCAAGAAGACACTTAAAATCCCTAAACATAAATGAACTATCAGGTTAAGCCTTATGTTTTGCTCCAAAGTGCTTGATAGATCCTACTATGCTAAGCATTAAAAGGTTTTTGCTCACCTCGAATCCAGAGGTTCAGTTATGATATACTTTTTTTCTGCTTTTTTTTCTGGATGAGGGCTTCATTATTGCCAAGTTGACACTAGGTGGAGTCATGATCCACCTTGTCCTCTCTATGCATACTGAAAATGTCACATTCCAGCAAAGGCAGTAGGTTAAAAAAGTGTGGAATAGGAGATAATGTTTCAGTCTGTCCAAAACTGAATTTCATTTTTTACTAAAAACCCAACCCTGATTGGTATGTATATGACTTTGCAGAAGAAAGATACACACAGTGTAATACTTGGCATGCTTAGACCTCCTCTCCAATATTTTGTTCATGAAAATTGCTTTAATATTGACAATTCTGAAAATATTACCATGCATTCAATTGAACAAGGATAATATAAAAGATTAGCAGAATGAATTCAATGTCTCAGGGTGGCAACCACCCACATCATGTAAATATTGCATTCCATACAACAGATGTCATTTCTGCCATTTATACACTTTTTTGTATCAAATGAATGTAATACTTAAAGGGGTTCTCTGAGCATTTGGTCGAATTAGGGGCATGGTGCTAACCTGTGGAGGGAAGCTCTTTTATACACTCTTACACCTCGGGTCTCAACCAGATGTGGCCGCCTTTTTTCTAATTTGGCTATATTGACTATAATGCAACCAAACAAAAAAAGAAACTGCACATCCGGTCAGGGACCTAGGCAGAAGAGCCTGCAGCGCTATAGCATCAGGGTAACGAGGTAGGGTGTGTCCTACGTAAAATAGTTTTTCTTCAAAGGTTAACACCATGCCCTAATTAGACCAAATACCCTGAGAACCCCATTTATGGGAAATGAAGAAAGTTATTGGTGCTGTTTTCAAGGTACACAACATTAAAAGTTTTCAGATTTTATATAAATAAAAATTAGCGGTAGTTATTGCAGAAACAAAAAAGTTCAACAACTGTCTAATATACAGCCACATGGTGCAATCGTGAGTAATGAAGTCCTGTTTAGTCAGTCTGCATTGTTAAGAGCTGTGTGGCACCTTCAATACTGGACAGCCATTAACAATGCAGATCAACTAAACAATGCAGTCTTCAAGAGCCAGGTGCAGTCCATACAACTGCACAGTACTCGACCGAAGCACAGCCACATGACCGTGCCATGTGGTCATACCCTAATGGAAGACTTCAAGTCCTTCTAAAAAAGTCGTATAAGAGGGCAATAGGTAAACCTCCATCTTTGTGTTTCAGTTCTTCACCATTGTAAAGATGTGTTTGTTCTAAGCTGAGAACTAGATACAGTTGTATCCAGTGTAGACAAGGGTCTCAACAGCTGTACAAGTACAGTAGTTTGTCACAATGTATCAGTCTGTAAGGCAGGATGTTTATGTCTCTGAGCACTGTCTAGACCAGTGGTCAGCAGCCTCCAGCACTTCAGCTGTTGCGAAACGACAATTCCAGGCATGCACACTTGCTCGGCCCATCTCAAAACTGTCACAGACGTGAATTGACAATGTTGGGGGTTGTAGGTACACAATAGCTGGCATGTTGGAGGTTGCTGATACCTATCCTAGACTAACACAATTGTAATCATTTTAGGAGCTTTGCAGCATCCACAAATTAATATTTTGAAAAAGATGAGGAACTGAAACACGCTAAGAAAGTTGTAGAACTTTTCAAAATGATTATACAGGGTGGGCCATTTATATGGATACACCTAAATAAAATGGGAATGGTTGGTGATATTAACTTCCTGTTTGTGGCACATTAGTATATGGGAGGGGGAAAACTTTTCAAGATGGGTGGTGACCATGGCGGCCATTTTGAAGTCGGTGTGTTTGGTTTTAACGTAACTTATTTAACGTAACGTATTATTTCATGAGTTATTCAACTGCTACATGATGATGTGTTTCCCTCTTTATGCACTAAAGCTGGAACGTTCTCTGAGTTTTTCCAGTAAGATGGTGCACCACCACATTATGGGTGTCAGGTCCGAGCATTCCTAGATGAACAGTTTCCTAGAAAGTGGATTGGTCGTCATGGGCCAGTTGAATTGCCCCCAAGGTCTCCCGATCTGACCCCCTTAGACTTTTATCTTTGGGATCATCTGAAGGCAATTGTCTATGCTGTGAAGATACGAGATGTGCAGCACCTGAAACTACGGATACTGGAAGCCTGTGCTAGCATTTCTTCTGCAGTGTTGCTATCAATGTGTGAAGAGTGGGAGAAGAGGATTGCATTGACAATCCAACACAATGGGCAGCACTTTGATCACATTTTATAAGTGGTCAGAAACTTGTAAATAACTAATGAAAGAATAAAGTTACATTAAAACCAAGCACACCATTGTTTTTCTTGTGAAATTCTCAATAAGTTTGATGTGTCACACGACCCTCTTCCCATTGAAAAAACTAAAGTTGGATCGAAAATGGCTGACTTCAAAATGGTCGCCATGGTCACCACCCATCTTTTAAGGTTTCCCCCCTCCCATATACTAATGTGCCACAAGCAGGAAGTTAATATCACCAACCATTCCCATTTTATTTAGGTGTATCCATATAAATGGCCCACCCTGTACATAAAACTAGAAAACCCCTTAAAATAGTTCAATGAGATTCACGACAAAAAATGCACAACAGGACCTAAAATTTCATATTGGCTTGCTAAGGAACACATTAACCTGATCCTTCCTCATTTACATCTGTCTATAAGATATTATCGTTTATTTCCGCCAGCTACAATGATTCTCCCCATAATGTAATCACCTACTATACAGAGGAGATGTTCCTTTCACATTTATACTGAGAAGTAAATGATATCTCTTACAGGTTAGAGGATGTGATAAAAACTAGGATAACAAAAATGTAGCATAAACATCACATTATAAAAAGTCCATGGATGTAATGGCTTCCAGGTGTCATTACTTTTATCACTCACAATCAAGACTCTTCTATATTTTCATATTGTAGGATTATGCAAATCGTTACCGAGTTGCCGGTACAGAATGAGGTTTATTTATGATACAAATAATCAGATTTGGCCAGCCATACTAATCCCAAATTTGTCTGAGTAGCCTCGGGATAAGATTAGGGAACCTGATGTATTATCGCCATACTGTAATTTCTAATAAGAATAAAAATGCTATTACAGTGCTGGGCATCATTCACATTATCTCGTCCACCAAATACACATCTCTTTATTGATAATTTCTTAAAGGAGAAGATAGTGATGACATTGGAGGACAGGGGTTTGTTAGTGCCCATTTTGTTCCTTTTTTTCAGTTCCCAATGAAAATTGTCATCTATACGTACAAACAGCGCACAGGCAATTTGAAGGATCCTATAGGTGAAGTGAATTGACATCATTCTGTTGTAAGGAACTGTGTTGAAAAATGTCACTCAATACAAAATAGTGAAATATCAGTTTCAGTACAAGCAATGCAAATTATGTATGGTAATATCTGCCAAGCGTACCATTAAACCTGTACACCTACCTATTAGGTAATGGATTACGTTAGAATCCATCTAGGCTCCTATGGGAATTTCTATTTCATTTCTATCATCCCATTCTCTGCTACTGACAGAGGAGGGGTATCAATTTCACATGCATGCATAGCAGCTACCACCATTCAAATCCTTCAAAGAACCAAATAGGTTGCTCAGTCTTGAATCCCAGTAACATTTCTACAAACGTCTGAACTGTACAAGATGGGATCATAATACAGTTTGTAAAATGAAAATGAAGCAATCTGTTTGGTCTGTTAGAGGTATGCATCACATATTACATATAATCTATCATTTTAGTGGGTATAGCTTTTTTTACTCTTTTATTCCCACTCATTCATTTAAGAAATAATAGGTTATGAACGCTTCGCTGTAACCTAAACTATAGCAAAAATATAATATCCTTAATTAGTAAGGAGAAAAGCATCTTATCAATAATGACATGTCCAGAGGTCTTTATGGACCTAATCAAAACAGTTGCCAATGGTTGGCATTCAAGTAGCAAATGGAATTGTTCATTAGGACAACAGTTGCCTTGAAGCCTTGTTAGACCTGTGAGAGATACACCGGGGAATCTCCAGACTGTTCTATTAGGGGCTAGCTGTTCCATTCCGCAAAATACGGAATGCACACGGATGCCATCCGTTGTTTTTGCGGCTCCGCAATTTGCGGACCACAAAACACAACGTTCGTGTGAAAGAGGCCTTAGACATCGGATAGCCATTGCATAGTTTTCAATTGTTAATTATGGAATGCTACATTTCTAATGGGATTCACTGGCAGCTTCTAACAGCCACCCCTCACCGATCAGTTCAGTTGTACTAGATAGAAAACCCCTGCAACTCCTGCAGGCTGTCAGCTCTGCAACTTCTACCCTCCTCCAGACTGAAGGGGGGCGGGGGGTTGACTGCTTTAACTGCTCATATCTCTGGTTTGGTACCAGCTAGAGATATGGTAGATATTTGTATTGTTTGAAACCTGGCATTCCATCCTTTCATACAATATCGGAATGACAGCAATATGTTCAGTACAGGGAAAGATATCACTGTTAGAAATCAGGATGCAGTGAATGCAGCTGAAAGTGAAAGTAGGTTTTACCTGCAATTTTTCCCGAATTGATTTCGAACAGTGATATCTCCTGTTTAGCTTGGACTAGTGCTGTCATGTCTCAGCTCTGGCAGAACAGATCAGTACTTTTCCCACAGCCAGAACTCAGTTCTGGCAGAACAGTTAAATGGTTAAGAAAAAGTATCATAACTCAAGAACAGAGCCTCAGATCAAGAAAAGAAAAACAGAATTTTCATCAAGAGAACCCACAGTTATGGGTCTATGCAAAAATTTTAATAGGGGAGTTACTGGTTACACATTCCCCTTACTCACTGACTAACAGGATGTTGTTAGAAGAATAGAGGAGCTGCAGTACGGTCACAGTCACTATGTTTACAAGCTCATATTACATCTGCCATTCCCCCTCCCATACTTATACTCCACACTGCAAGTACTAAGGGGCATATATCTGGCTCAGTTTCTGTTGCACACCATTGTGCGACAGAATCTGCAACTTCTTCCCTGCTCATGCCATCTCAGTCATCATTTTCTATGCCTGGTTTAGGCATACAAAATGGTCTAAATGTAAGATAGCAAGGACACTGTCTTACATTTAGAACTGGCGCTGTATGTGCCGAAGTTATGGAGAGGCCTGTGCCTCTGCATATCTTCGGCGGATCCACCGCCATCTATAGGGCTTATTAAGACTGGTGTCTAAAACACCAGTCTTAATAAATGCGCCCCTAAGTTCCTTCCTACTCTGCCTTGTTTTGATAGCGTTTTTCATTCTAGATTATACATTTGACTTTACAGACCAAGACTAAATTTTCTAAGACGGTTGATCACTGGAGGTACACTTTAACTACTTTGTATGTCAAACCTACATGAAGAATTAATTTAACAACTTGAATGCCAATATGTCTTCACCTGTATATATATATATATATATATATATATATATATATATATATATATATACACACATATAATCCGTAATGACTTCCAGACATTGCATTATTTCATCACTATATCTCATGTTATATTTCTTACATTGCATTGATATATATATCAACTATCTATATACATTTCAGTGCTCTTTAGACACCATTATATTCTGCTCACTGCAGAAACAAATGTCTTCCGTGGATGAAAGGATATACAATGGGCAAAATGCAAGCCAGGCCTTTCCAAGTCCCTGTGAAAATCACAGCATTAAAATAATTACATCAGTCTATACATAATGTTTCTGTACATTATACCAACACTTGAGAATGTGTTGTAGGGATAGTGCAACGCGGGAAAATGCCTTTGACGTATGTTGTCAGCTAACCTTCGGTATAGGCTGTCTGTTTTGGTTCATTGTGCAAGCAAATTTAAATTAAGACAATATACAGTACATGATTGCTCTGGTCTCTATGAAAGTGGTGAACTGTGGACTTTGCATTGTTGTCATCATTGGCAATGCAAAGAGCAAGATGTTCCAGACTGTTGATTAAACTACAGACACATAAACTATACAACCATGACAGGTCTATCAGATAATCGGCCTCCAGACAGTGTCCTTCGTACCTTGTCAAAGGTTCTCTACTGGAGTGATGAGATTACATTGCATACTTTACTTTTGTTTTTTAGTTTGAGTTTTCTAACAGGTTGAAACTTAACTGACAAATCATAAAATATAAATATTTCAATGGAAAGTAACGGATTTAAATGCTGTCCATAATCTACCGTAGCTAGCACAGTGAACATAAAACAGTAGCATACTTAAGACCTTAGATGACAACTTCCAAGATACTGCCCCTGAAAAGGATGGGAAAGGTAGTCTATTAGGTCCTGTTTGTGGCCATGAAACTAAATGTTCAATCCATGTGAACACCACAAATCCACGAAATGTAAAATGTTTTGACTTCAATTAATTCATTGTGTAGCTTTGTTTTTTTTCTTCAATACTCTTTGTTGCTGGAGAGTTTTCATTTTGAGCACTTTCTTCTTCTCAGTCTGCGTTACACTGCATTACAATAAAATGCTACAGAAAATGTCTTCTGTTTCTGTCTTTCTTTTTAACTTCCATTTGTTCCTTGTGAATCATTGTGAAAATTAGAAATATTTTATATAGTCAAAAGTTTAGAATTTAATATCAATCTCCTTCAAAGTACTAAGAAATTTACTTTATAGAAAACGGAAGAAAGAAAAATATTATGATAGAAAGAAAATTTCTAAATACTGTAAAAGCGAGAACACAAGGTATAAAAGAAGAGTATATGATATGGCTACATTATAGATTGATGTGTAGGAAAATAAAATAATCCATTAAATGGTATATGAGCAATAAAGTTCTGCAAAATGAGAAGTAAAGGCTCACATTTTAAACTTTGCAATATAATGTCTCTAGTTTAACAGGCCATAAAGTTAAAGTATGATGTCTGTATGGCAAGTTTTATCATAAAGAGATGTTTAGAACTTTCAAACAGTTTCCCTTTCATGGTGCTTTTAGCAGGGTGACGTTGATATGTGTATGTGGTCTGGGTACTTGATTGCAGGTGGATAGTTCTGAGTCATCTGAATTGACACATCGCTGGAGATTTCTGATGGGCTGCGTCCGCGATGCCACACTTCAGGATGTAGGAACTGACCTGAATAGTCTGAACAGTCGCTGAGACGAGGACGGTAGAAGGCTGGATGGGGGCGATACATCTCCTCTTCTGCATAACGCTTTGTAAATAAGTATACAGACATAACACCAGCACCCTTCAAACACAAAGAATGACAGTAATAGTAAACATGAAAACATAACATTATAAGTACTATGTTTAATATGCAGACTCATTCATTATAAATCACTTTGTATTTGATTTTACTAGGGATCAGAGCTCTGTTGTGCTTATACTGAACACACATGGTTCATTGGATACGTTATTAGTTCTAATTCACACTTCATTGATTTGGTTAATGATTTCCATCAGTGATTGTGAAGGTAAACCCCTCACATTTTTATATGACACTTTGATACAATGTAAAGTAGTCAGTGTACAGCTTGTATAACAGTGTAAATTTGGTGTGCCCTCAAAGTAACTCAAAACACAGCCATTAATGTCTAAACCACTGGCAACAAAGATGAAAATGGCCAAATTATGCCTAATTAGCTATTTTCCCTCCCCGGTGTCATGTGACTCCTTAGTGTTACAAGGTCTAAGGTGTAAATGGGGAGCAGGCGTGTTAAATTTGGTGTTATCACTCTCACTCTTTCTCATACTGGTTACTGAAAGTTCAACATGGCACCTCATGGCAAATAACTCTCTGAGGATCTGAAAAAAAAGAATTGTTGCTCTACATAAAGATGGCCTAGGCTATAAGAATATTGCCAACACCCTGAAACTGAGCTGCAGCATGGTGGCCAAGACCATACAGCAGTTTAACAAGACAGGTTCCACTCAAAACAGGCCTCCCCATGGGCGACCAAAGAAGTTGAGTACACGTGCCCAGCATCATATCCAGAGGTTGTCTTTTCAAAATAAACGTATGAGTGCTGCCAGCATTGCTGCAGAGGTTAAAGGAGTGGGGGGTCAGTCTGCATGGCTGTCGTCCCAGAAGGAAGCCTCTTCTAAAGATGATGCACAAGAAAGCCAGCAAACAGTTTGCTGAAAACAAGCAGACTAAGGACATGGATTACTGGAACCATGTCCTGTGGTCTGATGAGACCAAGATAAACATATTTAGTTCCGATGGTGTCAAGTGTGTTTAGATGGTGTCCAGGTGAGGAGTACAAATACAAGTGTGTCTTGCCTACAGTCAAGCATGGTGGTGGCAGTGTCATGATTTGGGGCTGCATGAGTGCTGCTGGCTGTAGGGAGCTACAGTTCATTGAGGGAACCATGAATGCCAACACACACTATGACATACTGAAGCAGAGAATGATCCCCTCCCTTCAGCAACTGGGCCTGAGGACAGTATTCGAACATGATAACTAGTATCAGACTGGAGTACCCAGGGCCCACCTGTAAAATTTATTTTGGGGGCCCACCTTACAGATAGATTCAAATATCACCTGCTGACACAGCAAGAAGATGCTACCAAATGATTGAATATGGGGGTCCCTGCAGTAACTTTGAGAAGGTAGGTCCTGGGGAGAAGAGGATACTGGCTAGCTTTCCTCTATACCTAGAAGTCATCTCAGCTCTGATCGTGTCTATAATAAAAAACTGGGGAGTTTCTTTAATAATCAATCAAGTTTTTATATGAACATAGGCTGATTGAGGTGCTGTACATTGAATATATGTATGTAGAGCAGTAAGTCTACTGTGCTATGTGCCACTTGGGCAGGGGGTGGGAGACTAGGGGCCCACCTTGCTCAGGGGCCCACCGGGGGATTCACCTGTACACTTGTGGGCCTGTCCGAGCCTGATGATAACGACCCCAAACACACCTACAAGACGACCACTACCTTGCTAAAGAAACTGAGGGTAAAGGTACTGGACTGGCCATGCATGTCTCCAGACCTAAACCCTACTAAGCATTTGTGGGGCACCCTTAAATGGAAGCTGGAGGAGTGCAAGGTCTCTAACATCCACCAGCTCCATGATGTTGTCATGGAGGAGTGGAAGAGGATTCCAGTGGCAACCTGTGAAGCTCTTGTGAACTCCATGCCCAAAAGAGTTAAGGCAGTGTTAATGATGCCCACAAAAGATATTGACACTTTGGACACAATTTAGCCATTTTCAATTAGGGGTGTACTCTCTTGTGTTGACAGCAGTTTAGACATGAATGGCTATGTGTTAAGTTATTTTGAGGGCTCTCCAAATTTACCTTGTTATACAAGCTGTACACTGACTACTTTACATTGTATAAAAGTGTCATATCTTCAGTGTTGTACCATAAAAATATATAATAAAATATTTTCAAAAATTTGAGGGGTGTACTCACTTTTTTGAGATACTGTATAACTGGAAAGATTTGCACCTGTTTTGTGTTCTTTACCTGTACCTGGTTTTGGCTCCCAATTACTGATGAAAATCACTGACCACATCACTGAAGTGTGAACTAGGCCTTAGTGAATTCAGTTGATGCAGTTCATTTAATATTAGGTCTACCCTGAAAGTAACTTAAAGGAAACGTGTCACCAAAAATGTTATCTGCCAGTTAAAACCAGACAGTACATCTCCTTTTTTTCTAATCTGATTTTATTCTCTGATTGCAGATTTTTTTATTTTTTTATTTCCTGGACATTTATGGAAGCTGCCATCTTGTCTGAGCTGTTTTTAACAGCATTTACAAAGCATTAAAAAATTGCTTTTTGGCAGCCCCATGGGCCATAGACACAGTGGACAGGAGGGGACCCTATTGACTTCTATAGAAGAGTCTTCTAGGCATGCTCTGTGACCTGTGCAGAGGTTATTGTACAAGGAAAGAATAGATAAGCTGTGGCAATCGCCTATTGGGAATGGTGTATCTTATCTTATGTATACACGATGTGTTTACAGGAAGGATTACAATGAGTTAACTGCAGTAAAGTAATCTGTACAAACCAAGAAGTGGTGCCAATTAGATACAGTGGCTAGTGCAAAAATTGCAGGATTTTTTGCTTTAGTTTAAATATTAAGAGTGACATAGCAAATTAAAAAAAAAAAATCATTAAAATTATTTAAAAATATGTTAAACATAAAAAAGTGATTTAAACAGCAGGTCATTTTCTGATAATACGTTCCCTTTAAAGTTCTAGTGCTAATTTTCTGCCCATTGCTATAATATATGATTCCTTTTCTAAACATTTCTGGCTTGACATTAGCAGCAATGTCTTCTCTGAGACTGAAGTCTGAGGGAGCACAGCAAATGCGTTTCACAAATGCTACTGTTCAGAGATTTCATGCGCACAGCCATATTACAGCTGTCTACAAACTTTCAGCTAAATGAATCCATAGTGTGGCACCAATAGAATGTCTATAAGGTCATATTATAGCTCCATATGCCTTTGGTTTCATATGGAGGCACATAGAGGAATTTTTCTGTTGTAAATACCGTATGCGGTACCAGACAACAATTAAAAAAAGTGGTATGCTTCATTGGATGCCATACAATGGAATTATTCTCCCTAGAAGGACTGACTTTAGGAGAGAACAGCTCCACATTATAGTGCCTTAAAGACTGGAGGCATCATGCGGTGGAACATGAAGAGTCTGACACTCTTCGGTACGCAGCAATAGAGGCTCTGTGTTCTGCCAGACAATATCCATGTGCACGAATATGTTCATGATGCCTAAAGCTGCTATTTAACTCATACACCTCATTTTTAAAACGTATCACTCATAATGTAATATAACTAGTGATCAGCGAAGTTTTGGAAAATTTGATTTGGCTGCTTAGCTGACATTTACAAAAATATTTGCTGTATAACAAATTACTTAGTCATGAAATGCATTTCTTTGTAAGTAGTGAGTGCAATTACAGGGACTGGCGGCATCTGACAGCAATATTACAGTGTAAAACAAAAAAAAAATTATACAATCATAATTATCCTCATCCATTTGATCGTGAATAGCTGTCTGCCACCATATGGCTTGTAGACCCTTGTAGACCAGCACAAAATCTTGCGTGGCTCGTGATGACGTCATCACATCGGCTTTTGTGGTGATATCATGTGTTGCTGAGCACGGAATTTTGCATGGGAACTTCAATCAAGATGGTGGCGGCCGGCTCTTCACACTCAAATGGATGAGGTAAGTATGATCTTTCTTAATTGTTACCGCCATTCAGGGAAAATTGTTTTGTTGCCACGAAACACGGGGAAATTCGGCTTTGCAGCAAATCGAATTTTCCCTTAAATTCGGATCAAATTCCAATTAGTGTAGTTTGATTCGCCCAGCAATAATTATAACCTATAGATTAAACCATTACTTACTGTATTTTTGATAAAAATCATTTTCAGTTTAATGGGAATATATTAGCAAATTAGAGTCTTACATTACGTGTAAAGCTCTGTTGTTATATACAGAGCTAGAGAGCTCTGTTTTATACTTTGCAGGTGTATAGTCCTCATAGTCATTAACTATTTAGCACAGTTATCTGTTTCAATATGTACATATTGTATTGGTTTTACACATTTATCATTAACAAAATAATGATTACAAACCTCTTTTAGGAGGAATGAGGAAGCTGCGAAAGCAAAGGACCACCCATATCGGTAATGGAAGTACTGTTCAGAGCTACTGGGTCTGTTCATAACTTCATCATTGATACTGGAGATGTAAAGCACCAAACCTACCACAAGGGAAAGGCCTGTAATATAACCACAACACAGTTATAAGTAATAGTAAAAATAATTGACATTTGCTGATCATCCGATACATAAATACTAGAGATCAGTAACGTTTAAAAAAATATGATTCAGATGTTTAACTAAATTTTTCAAGAAATTCACTTCATTCCGAATTAATTTGTCATGGAGCGCGTTAAATCAGCTGTATTCCAGCCTGCAGGTAGAGTGTATCTTGGTGTACATCACTGGCAGGTATCATATGCACAGTATATGGAGGTACACATCGTTGTGCAGGCCACTAACAGTCCTAGCTAACCCCTGGCTAAAGTTAAAAAAAAGCATACAGCAGTCTTTATTAAAAGAAAAAAAAACATTGTTTGCCCATGCAAAACCTATGCACAATGACTCTTGAGTGGAACAAAAGAGTGACATGGAGACAGTGGCAAAAAACGTAGTGGAGGGAAAAAAAGGTTCTTTTAAGGCATGTTGTGGCAGTTCAATAATATGCTTTTAAATCCCTTCTGTTAGCTGTAGAATGACTGTGCGTCACGATTAGGCTTAGTTCACACCACTTATTTGGTCATTTACGGGTCAAAAACACAGAACAGGTGCAAATCTTTTCATGATACCTCATCAGTAATATATATACTTAACCTAACCGTGCAGTGGCCCAAGAATCTACTACAGAGTGAAAGAGCTATATCATTTTACACTGTCTGCCATTTCCACATAGATGGCTGTTTAACCATGTCTGTTAGCCACTGATTCTACTATAGAGTGAAAGAGCTGTCTCATTTTACACAATTTAATGATTCTACATATATTGATAGATAGCCTGTTCTGTTAGCCACAGATTCTACTACAGTATGAAAGAGCTATCTCATTTCAATGTTTGTGGGATGTCCACATTGATGGCTAGATAACCTGCTCTGTTAGCCACTAAGTCTACTAAAGTGGAAAAGAACTGTCTCATTTTGCACCATCTGCTGCTTTGTTAGCCATTGATATAAGTAGCGGCCCAGTCACAGGGTGGGGAGTGTGTCAGCAGTAATTGTGTGCTTAAATCACTGTTTATTTTTTTATTTGTATTACTTCCTCTGATTCATCAGAACAACCCCCCCCCCTAAAAAAAAAAAAAACACGTCCTGTCTTTTGTTCTTCCCCCTTCACACGGTCAGTAATTGATCAGTATTTGTAAGGTAAAAACAGGAATTGGTCCAATACAGCCATAGCATGTGAAGAAAGTATTTGCATGTCTTCTGTGTTTTGGACCCACTACTACTTTTGGCTTCCAATTCATGATGAAATCCTGATGCAAAATACTGACCATTTGATTAATGCCTTATGGATGCTCCAAAGAAAGGATTTCAATAAGGCCAAACAGGGACACTAGTGGCCCCAGAACAGACTGGTGAGAATGGCAACAGCATAAGGAGTTAACATAGATAGTAAGTCACAGAGTGGAGGGGAGCGTGGCAACAGCAGGAGGAGTCAACATATTGACCCAATCACATAGTGGGGAGGATGGCAACAACATGAGGAGTCCTAGCCCAGTCACAAAGTGGGGAGGTGGTGGGCAACAGTACTGCCATTAAAAGAACATGTTGGTGGCAGTAGGAGAAGATGGCAGCAGAGGTAGCAGGTGTGTGGCATCAGGCAGGTGGCAGCATTAGAATTGTTGATGAAGCATGTGGCTAGAAGTAACAGGCCATATTTCACAATGTTATTATGTGGCTGCACACTGCAGTCAGCACATTACTGCCAGAATCATCTAGTCTGATGCCACTGGTCTGTGGAAATCCTAGCTGACCCATGCCTGATTCATCTTTATAAAGGTTAATATCTCAACATTTTGTGTTGAAAGGCGAGTTCTCTTTGAAGTAACTATGCCACCCCACCATGCTAAATGCCCAATAAGATGCCACACCACTGGCCAGGCAGGAAAGTTTGTCCAGGGCAAACTCTCCCAGTTGCGGACACAATTCAAGTTTGGCTGCCCAGTAGTCCAGGGGATCTTGGATATGGTGACAGGGTGAACTTCTAGTATGCCACCACTTGCTGGTTCAGGTTCTGCTGCTGCTGGGTGGTTTCTACAGTAGGCATGTGAAGAAACATGGCCATCAGCTGCTAAAGGAGCTGGTGCTACTCCTAGCCCCCCACCCCTCCTCCAGCAGTCATTGCAGTGGGGTGGGAGGACAGAGGGTTCGCCCGGTCAGACCTTTCTGAGGATGGGCGATGGCGCACATAGGCAGCGACCAACCAATAGTATAGATAGATAGTAGTTGAGTTTATCATCCCTCTCAGCAGGTGTAAAAAATACCCCCATTTTGGCCTGGTAGCAAGGGTCTAACATCGTGGAGAGCCATTAGTCATCCCTCTGCCAAATGGTGATAACGCGGCTGTCACTACACAAGCAACTCAGCACGCATCTGGCCATTTGTGCAAGGGAATCGGAGGGACAACCTGTCTCCATTTCCGCTGCATACAGCCATACTGGTTTGTCAGGTTTATCTGCCTGGTATTACTCATCTCCCTCCAGCTCCTCCACTTATTTCTGTATACAATTCCTGGGCGATAATGTCCTCCTCCTCTACTAGTTCAGCCCCCACAGGGCTTAGGTGGCTGCGAGATGTAGGCACCATATCTCCTGTGCCTTGGCCAGCCAAGTTTATCAGAATATGCTCCAAAACATGAAAGAGCAGAATGACATCATTCATCCCGTAGTCCTGGCAACTGACAAGGGGGCTGAGCAAAGAGCAGGTGTTACACCTGAGCTGCCAATTGTCTAACATCAAAGATACACACGGGAGTACTCCTGTCCACCTGTAGCATCAAGTAATCGTTAACGGTTTTCCTCTGCTCATACAGTCGGTCCAACATGTTGAGGGTGGAGTTCTAATGTGTGGAACCGTCACATATGAGACAATGTTGGAACACCATTGTGCCTTTGCAGCTTAAGGAGGGTGTGTTTTGCACGGTTAGAGTGGCTGAAGTGAATGCACAGTTTCCTGGCCATTTTCAAGATGTTTTACAGTTGGGTGGAAGACTTCAGCAATGGAGATACAACCAGATTAAAGACTTGCACAATGCAGGGTGCATGGGTCAGCTCTCCTTGGCACAGAGCTGACAGAATGTTCTTCCTGTTATCGGTGACCAAGGTTCCGATCTTGATTTGGCGAGGAGACAGCCTGGCTTTGATTTCTTGATGAAGAATGTGTAGCAGTTCATCACTGGTGTGACTCTGTCCGTCCATCCTGGCCAAGTGCAGAACAGTGTGACACCACTCTGCTCTGCATAGGTGGTATGCTGGAGGACCACTCAGAACTGTGCCTACAATGGAGGCTGAGGACAAAGTGGAGGATGAGGAGGCAGAGGAGGACATTGGTGTTGCAATCAAAGCATGAAAATACAGAGGTGGCATTGCCATCACCCGGCCAAGTTGCTGGTGTGCCTGGGTAGGAACCACATTTACCCAGTGGACCTTAAAGCTTGTGACTATCCACCTTGGCTCGGCACAAGTCATTAGTTCAGTGAACTGTACAGAGTCCACCACATGAAAAGGGGGGGACTGTAGTACAAGCTACTTGGCCAGGAGCATGTTCAGCTTCTGCACTGTTGGATGAATACACGTATAATGTTGTTTCTTTGCAATCACTTCGGTGAGCATCAGGACCAGTAGATGATGGCAAGGAAACAAAGCTCCCTTCTGCTGAACTGTTAGAGTCTTGACTGCTGGAGAAGGGGTGTGGGCTGCTGGGAGATGTGTTAGGCTGTACCACTACATTAGCTCCACGGTTTTCTCAGGTCACTTTATGGTGATGCTCCATGTGTTGATGCAATATTGACACTTTGGCCGCACTTCGCCTTCTGGCCACAGATCCTACATATGGCCACGCTGACATACTCAAGCGACTTGATGAAAAATTCCCACATTGGAGAGTATGGCATTTTACCCCCACCACTCCGTGCAGACATCCTGTCACGGCCTCTATGAAGCCATGCACCATGAGTTGTTTCTGGACAGGTAGGCTCCTGAGTAGTAGATGGTCTACCCTGGGCACGTTTGGCTCCAGATCTCACACTGCTGCCACCCTCATGGCTCATGGCCACGCTTGCACCTTGCTGGCTCTACTGCATGCTGCCACCCTGTCCCTGTCTCATGGGCAAGCTGCCACCCTAACCCTCGGATGATGATGATGAAGGGGAAGCTTCCTCTTCACCTGGCTCCAATGTGCGATCGGCTACATCATCATCCATTACTGTCTGCGTGTCACTTATGTGACCTTCACTAGTCTTATGGCTGTATCCCTGACCACTGGCAACACCTGCTCCCAGGAGGGATCATCAGACTTCTCCTCTAAATCTGGGCTGGCCATTAGCTGCTGACTGTCCTCAATAACATCTTCCTCACTGAAAAGCAGAGTGAGGGCACAGAGCTTGTTCCTGGGCAATGCCAAAAAAATGTGGTGTAAGAGGAAACCATTGACTCCCGGCTGTGGGTGTCTGATGTCAGTTGAGATGATGCTGAAGACTAAGTGAACCATTCCAAGACAGCAGGATTAGTTATGGAACCATGACCGCTGGATGACAGTGGCAGCTCTGGTCTGTTGCTGCGCTCCTTCTACCCCCCCCCCCACTCTGTTGCTACTTCTGCCGGCTCCAGAAACATTTTTGCCACTGAACATTCCATTGGAGGACACTGGCAACTGTCTGTTGGACATACTGTACTGTAACACTAACTGTATATGTAAAATAATTTATTAATTGTCATTATTGACACCCTGCCAATAGTAGAAGTAGACAGGTTATTCACCCCAATTTCAGAATCAAGGCCTAATAGGATTGATTATGAAATAAACAAGGTGAACACCCCACTAACAGTAAAGTATAGAGGTTATTCAAACCAATTTGATAATCAAGGCCTAATGGAATTGTTTATCTATTTAACAGGGTGGACATCCCAATAACAGTAGAACTACATAGCTTATTCACCCCAATTTAAGGATCAATGCCTAATAGAATTGCCTATCTATTAAACAAAGAAGACACTATTCAATTAGATAGCTCTGTGGCCTACACAGGGATTGATACAAACTGCACTCCCATGGATCCTTTCAGCTTCAGATTACAGTTCCTGCAATGTCCCTGCAGACTCCCTATACTGTCCCTGCACTCTCCCTATCCAATATTACACAATTAAAAGCTTTTAGCAACACTGTCCCTAGTGCTTGTCACATCTCTCCCTACGCTCACCTCAGTTAAACGGCAGAGACCACGTGGAATAAGGTTTTTAAGGGCTGTGACATCACACAGGCTAGCTAGCTGCTCATTGGCTGTTTGTACGGCATTATGGGTGATCTCACGTTCCTGAGCTTCTTACTTTCACTTTGTGACACGTGTAGCTGCCACGTGTCACAAAAAAAGTCACAATCACAATACAGTAGGAGGTAAAGTAGTAAAACTGGAGGAGCCTTTCTAGACAAAAGTGTTAGGTTTAAGGATGAGACAGATTTATCAAACAACATACATAAGTGCATAAAGTGCACCAAAACACACTCAAGCCTCAAATATTACTCTAACGATAAATTCCCCCTATTGTCTTATACAAGCTGGGGCTCATTTATTAATACCAGCATTTTGTCACACTGGTCTTAAGTGTCTCTGTAAACCATTTTCCTTGACAAAAACTGGTGTGGAAAATGATGAATAAGACGGGCTTGCTTGCCCACTTGCTTTCCCGCCCATGCCACGTCCCCTTTTCTCGACCTGTCAGAAAAGTGGTGTGAATGGGAAAAGAAGCAGATTTTGCCACAAAATGGCATGTGACAAAATCTATGCCAATTATATTGGTTAATAAATGACCCCCGATGCCTTTTTTGCGCATTATTACCAAATGGGATATTTCCATGTTAGATAACTATGCCATATTCACAGAATATGCCATCAATTTCTAATATAATCAATCAAATAATCAATAATATAATCTTGGATTTTCTTTTTAAATATTTTTATCATGTGATAAAATCACATAAATATTATTATTGTCTGCCTTTTTTTTATTTGGTTTTAATAGAGACTGAACAGAGAGGTGGCTGTGCATGGCATCCATCTGTGCCACCACCTCTCCGTTCAATCTTCACCTGCATGCTGCATCAAGTGCCTGCCTCAAAAGGTAGGACCTATCTTCTCAAAATAGGTGCTAAATCCCGGAGGACTAGAGATGAGCAAATCTATTCGCTGCTTCATAGATTCGTATCGAATCTTGGAAATTTTCTTCTCCGAAGCTAATCCGAATTTTGTCGGATTCGCTTCGTATTATTCTTAAACGTACGCAAAAATTTGACCGCTAACTATACGTAAGATACGTATGAAACGTAAGTAAATTTACGCATTCTGCGTACGGCGGGAAAATGACGTTCCGCCCCCGCAAGAGCGGGAAAGTGAAGGTACGCCCCCCTCAGAGCTGGAAAAAAACAATAGTACACTAAGGATTCGTATGCACTTTTGTACGCTCATGCATACGTGTTTACATAAGTTGCGTACCTTTAACAAGTGTACGTTCATTATTAGTGTGCAAATGTTCACAAAACACCACATAATAACATATAATTTGTACGCAGCTTCGTCGAATAGATTTGTATTCGTTCGAATCTTGTGAAAACTTCGACGAATATTCGGCGAAGCAAATTTTGGATGATTCGCTCATCTCTAGGTAGGACCAACATCTATCAAACAATTACGCTTTGGATATGCCATAAACAACTAAGATATAAATATCCCTTTAAATGACCCCTGCTCCGTGACATTATTGTGTGCTTTAGGGTACTTTCACACCAGCGTTGTTTTATTCCGGTATTGAGTTTGTCATAGGGGCTCAATACCGGAATAAAATGCTTTAGTTTTGTCCCCATTCATTGTCAATGGGGACAAAACTGAACTGAAGAGAACGGAATGCTCCTAAAAGCACTCCTTTCCGTCTCCAGACCGGAGAGCAAACCGCAACATGTTGCGGTTTGCTCACCGTCCTAGGCATCCGCACCAAGACAGATCCGTCATGACCCCCAATGCAAGTCAATTGGGACGTTCGGTGTGACACACTAGTAAACGGATCTGTCCTCCATTGACTTTCAATGGAGTTCATGACAGATCCGTCCCAGCGATGTTAAAGATAATACAACCGTATCCGTTCATTACAGATCCACATGGCTGTACTATCAGTAACGGAACCTAGTGTGAATCTAGCCTTAATCCTCTGTGAAATCAGTGTTTTATTATGCCTGTACTGTGACTACAGTATGTGCATTACTACATAGCTCTGTTATCACTTTGTATTTTTAAACCACACAGATTAATTACCAGTGGTTTGAAATCTGTCACGAGGATCTCATATCCATTAGGACAATCTGTGTAGCCTACGGGGAGGAAAATCCTCCCTACTGGGTGAGGAGAAAACTCCTACCCACCAGATGAGGAACATCAAAGTTGCTTAGCAATACCAGCTATGCCCATTGTGAATGTAAATTTCACCATGAGTCATATGTACATTAAGTGATCGTACCTCTGATAACAATAATTTGTATGTCAGCACAATCAGTGAATAGCAAAGTTAAAAATCAGTTTTATCTATTATATTCTTTGTTATTTAAATTAGTCCAATATTCTTATTAATGATGAGCAAAGCGAGCTTCGGATCCTAGTTCAAAACTTCTGATTAATGCTGTACAGGTATCCGTCTCTGTAAAGCATTAAAATTTACGGCCTCCAATGAGGCGAAATTTCTTATTCGCAAAGTCATGCGAGATTACGTTGAATAACTTCAGTATTTGATTTCTAAACTGGAAAACCACTTTAAAACTTGGATCCGAACTAGGCTTCAGTCCTGAATGGTTCACTAATCATCATAATCACTTAGAAACTAATGGATTATAATGATAATTGGCCAGTGTGGAAGCCATGACAATGTTTAGTTACATCGCACTATGCGCTATACCCATGTATATTATTATATTTATTATGCCAGTTCTGTTACATCACTGTGTGAATAAGTCCTGTGCTGCAACACCACTGAGAAGCATGTGAAGAACGGCAAGGTGAGATCACAGCACAGGCATTATCCACACATTTGTATCACACCATAGGAATGATGTGCATTGTAAAGTCACAGTACAAAAAAAACTATGATGATGTCATAGCACTGAATCAACAGCAGGATAATAAAGTAAGGTGACAATGAATAAAACGATGCCAAGCACAGGAATAATCAACAGCGTAACGTGACAGAGCTGGCCGCTGATGTCACACATAATACAAATACTGTAGTGATATTACAAAGCAAAAATAATGTCAACATTATGTCAGTATTAGTTTTGGACAGGAAAAAGTACACAAAACTAAAAGTGAAATAAATATGGTTGCATGGAGTTCTACGTTGAATATGTTATAGACTTGGTGAGAATTCCATTTTTCCTGGTCATCACAGAAGCAGAAAAATGAAATTTAATCTGTAACAGAATCATCATTAGGTAGACACTAGACATGAGAGAATCCATTCTTACAAATCAATTTGTCTCATCTGCGACGGGCTGTCCACGCAGCTGAAAATTCTCTTCCTGTCACTTGACAGACAGGCCCCGACATCTTGGCATTCCCTTACAATCTCGTGCCTGCACTGTTGCTCTGAAGAGTGGTCAAGAGTGCAGAGGCTACCTGAAAATGTGGCTCATGTGCAGTTGCTGCTCCAGTAATGGAAGAAGGGCTACATAGGTCGAGATGTCCATTTCTGTCAGTCAAGTGGCAGGAGGAGCATCTTCAGCTGTGAGGACAGCCCCTCTCAGGTGTAGAACTCTGGCTGACAAAATGAATCGATTTGTAAGAATCGATACTCTCATCCCTAATGGACACAAAGAAAGCCAAAAGGACCTCACTGGCTAAAAATGAGGTCAGTCGGGTTCTGTCATGGTATCCTACTTTTTACTGGAATAAATAGTGTTGCACCATTTTTTTTTTAATACTGTATGGAGTCTCCACCACATCTATTGTTATGGTATCAAAACAATAAATTGGACTAGCCAGAGTATCTCTTCATCTCTTACTAATTGTTTGAAACGCTGGTCTTTAGTAAATGAGCCCCAATGTACAGTAAAGCAAGAGACATACAAGATTATTTTATTTAGATTTATTTATTAAAGCATGGCAAAAAGCACGTTAATAAATTGTATGCTGGAGTCAATTGCTATTAAAAAAACTGCAAACACATTCAAGGATAAAATATTCTGCAATAAATCACACAGCTCTGTGCCATATTGTATAAGCGGGATTATTGAAACTCCTGTTTTCTACAGAAAGATTCTGTGGATTTTCTGATTTTCTAAATTTCTCTTATTTCTCATTACGAAACAGTAGTCATGCCATCTATGACAACTGAACCTAAAACATGGATCAAACTTTAAGTCTCCATTGATTTAAAAAGGGAAAAAAGTGATCTGTGATATAGAGCTTGTCTCATCTCATAATATGTACTGTAGCTGCTGCAATCAAATACTGAATTCGTAAAAAAAAAAAAACTTAAGTGGGATATGTGAACCCAATCTTGGAAGAAAAAAGAACTTTGGCTCAGTGATTAGCCCTAGGCTCAAATCTTACCAAACACATCTGCACAAAGTTTGTATGTTCTTGCCCTTTTTTTGTGGGTTGCTTTTGGTACTTTAATTCACTCCCACATTTGCAAAACATAGTGATAGGTTATTTTGGAATTTAGATTGTGATGAACTCCTGTATGTTGCTGCCGGATATGTAGGCACTATAAAAAATGTATAGAAAATAAAATAAGAACATCAAATTGCAATGTAACTGTGTTGCTTTGCTGTAGCTAAAAAGGGTAGCCTGATATAGGAAATACAACATGATATCTGGATATTTTCTACTAGAATTTCAAAATTCAACCTGAATTATTCAAAAAGGTTTGATTCTAATGAACCCAAAGTTTGAGTAATTCAATTTTTCAGAGAGAGGACACTTGGGCACTTTCAATTCAGGTCAAATTCATTTGGGCTTGAGTTGAATCTGACCCAAATCGCATATTGAGAAATTTGCTCATTTCTACTTTCTACCACAAAAGAAGCGGGTTGCATTAGTAGGAAAAATTTTGTCAAAACCTACCGGAGAGTATAAAGAAAATGCCAGACACAAAAGCCAGTATTGTCCTCTGAGGTCGGATGTGTCCAATGTTGCTGATGACAAAGGCAGTAAACACTAGAAAAAGGCTGACCATGGGAAATGGTGTAGCACTACGGATGGTCTCTGCACAAAAGGTAAGACACAATCTGTAAACAGAGCAATGCTTCTAAGTTTGCTTAACACATTCACTGAGGATCAAATGGTTAAACCTACATTTAAACAAGACTCCAATAGTCAAATTTGAGTTAAGGACATTCAGAAAAATGATATATAACATACGTAATTGTGTCAATTTTCTCTTTCTGCCACCTAGAATTGTTAGACATAACATTGTTCAAGACAGAGATAACCTAGTCATAAAGAAATACCCTAGACTTCTACAATTTTATAGTCATCAAAATGTGTTTTACCTGGATCTCACTAGAATACAGAGGATTAAATTGCTGTCAGAATTTAACGACTGTGCAACAATATATCTCAAATATATAATGCACTGTAATTACAAGCAATGGTGTACATACCATAGAGGTAGACCATGCAACTGCACCTTTGGAGAAAAGGGCCAAGCCCTGGTATATCCCATACCCCTTTCTATCGGATGTCAAGAACCTGTAGAGAACCAGCTCTCTCTAGAGGAATTATTGTACATGCTTAGTAAACAAGAGGGTGGAAATTGGTCCATGAATCATGGAAAGGATGATGTGGGAAACAAAGAGCAGAGTATTTTGTGGTAGATAGAAACCTTTTTCTATGGGATGCCCGATTTTCTATGTGCACCAAATATTCATTGAGATGTCTATCCCATTATACCAATAGTGTCAACTATTTTTGAATCTTGATTTAAAATACAATTGAGATGCTAAAAAACAAAAGTTTGATCATTACTGTATACTAACTGGCGCAATAACTTGGTTCTCAATTAATGGAATTTTACAGTTTTTGTTGCTTTCATTATTTTGAAAGCTTCTATAACTGAGTAATTTTTTAACCCAATTTTCATCAGAAAAAATATAATGCCCAATAACAAAAACAGAATAAAAAACAGGAGAGGAAATATATTATTACTGTCAAACTTAGCTTAAAACTAGATCAGGCAGACAGAAGATGAACTAACATGGGCCTTGTTAGACATCTTGGTATACATGTTAGACTCCTTGCGCCACCTCTTCGTTGTCTTATGTTAATTTAAGCACAATTTTCTGCTTTTTCCAAGCCATGTTCACTTTTCCAATACACTTTAAAATTATCTACTGAGGTGTCTAAAGCACGCTTATGTGTTGCAAAGCATGTATATTAACTATTTGTTTTATACAATTTGATGCAGAGTTCTGGATATGCCATAAATGTCCAGGTGGGTCAACTACTTTCAGTCACACACAATGTACATAACATTATTTTCCTTCCAGGGAATACACCGTACTACAGCTTTGAAAAGTCCTCAAAATCTTCACATTAGTATTGCCATATCTAACCTCTTTTGCAGGAAGCATGAAATCTAACCTACATATGCATTTCAATTAATTAGAATATCATCAAAAACTTTATTTACTTCAGTAATTCAATAAAAAAAAAGTGAAACTTATATAAAGGTTCATTATATACAGGGTAATCTATTTCAAGTGTTTATTTCTTTTAATGTTGATGATTATGGCTAGAGATGAGCGAATCGAAGCTGACGAAGTGGAATTCGTTATGAATTTCATGGAAAATTCGATTCGCAACAAAAGCAAATTTCATGGCGATTCGTAGTAATGAATCTTTTTTTTTTTTTCCTAAAATGGCCGCAAGCACATGGAATGACATGGGGGGAGGATTTCTGGGACAAAGAAGTAAACACCCACAATGCGATCACATGCAGACATGTAGCCAATTAGCAGCCAGCCAGGTCCTGTGATGTTACAGCCCTATAAATAGCTCTGCAGCGCTGGAATTTGCTTTTGATTTTAGACCAGAGACAGACGTCAGGAGAGATAGGGCAAGTGAAAAAAAAAAGAATAAAGAAAAGAAATGAGGAGATCAGGGATAGATAATCTGAATTGCAGGGATAGGAGAGGGACGATTTCTAGACAGAAAATCAGGCAGTGAAATCGTTATTCTGGTACACTGTGCAGCAGTGAGTGGGCATAGGGGTTAGCCTGTTATACAGCACTCTGTTCTAAAGGCTATTTTGGGGTGCTTTATTCAAAGAAGCACCACTAGTGTTGATTTTTGCAGTGCAGTAAGAGGGTTAGAGCCTTGTTTGGGGTAAATAAAAAAAAATTAAAATTAAAACATAAAAAATAAATAAAAATAATAATTAAAAACATTTTTTTTTAAAATATCTTTTGGGTTGTGTTTAGGTAAAAACATATATAATCCGTGATTGGCAGCTTGTAAAGTGAAATAAATAGTTGCGGCGTTAATCGCCAAACAAATAGACTAGCGCCATATAGTGCTAAATTCTTCAGTGAAGTAGAATTGCCAAAAAAACTTTGAATCTGTGTTTGTGGGGTTGTTAGTTTTAAATAACTATTTGCGGTGTTATTCGCCATACAAACAGAAAAGCGTAATATTGTGCTAACGTAGTCAGTGAAGTTGACTTGACAAAAAAACTGTGAATCTGTGTTTGTGGGTTTGTTCATTTTAAATAACTATTTGAGACGTTATTTGCCATCCAAACAGAAAAGCGTGATGTTGTGCTAACGTAGTCAGTGAAGTTTACTTGCCAAAAAAACTGTGAATCCGTGTTTGTGGGTTTGTTCATTTTAAATGAGTATTTGCGGCTTTATTCGCCATCCAAACAGAAAAGCGTGATATTGTGCTAACATAGTATGTGAAGTTGACTTGCCAAAAACACTGTGAATCCGTGTCTGTGGGGTTGTTAGTTTAAAATAACTATTTGCGGCTTCATTCGTCATCCAAACAGAAAAGCGTGATATTGTGCTAACGTAGTTAGTGAAGTTGACTTGCCAAAAAAACTATGAATTCGTGTTTGTGGGGTCGTTAGTTTAAAATAACTATTTGCGGCGTTATTCGCCTTTCAAACAGAAAAGCGTGATATTGTGCTAATGTAGTCAGTGAAGTTGACTTGCCAAAAAAACTGTGAATCCGTGTTTGTGGGTTTGTTCATTTTAAATAACTATTTGCGGCTTTATTCACCATCCAAACAGAAAAGTGTGATATTGTGCTAACGTAGTCAGTGAAGTTGACTGGCCAAAAAAACTGTGAATCCGTGTTTGTGGGGTTGTTAGTTTTAAATAACTATATGCAGCGTCAGTCGCCATAGAAAAAGAAAATCGTCATATAGTGTGTAGTGCTGTGCAGTAACCCATTGTACTGCAGTTCAGCAACCCATTGTTAACCCACTCTATGAGTGACGATATTTCTTAAAGAAATAGTTAAGCAGTTTTGCAAGGCAGTGAGCAAAGTATATTTTTTGGTGGATTCTTAATTTACTTTTATTTTAAATTTTTATTCAAACAGCATGTCAGACATAGGTGTGACAGGCCCTTCACAGGGGAGGGGCAGTGGCACAAATGTTTCTGGAATAGGCACAGGTCTCAGCAGAGGAAGGGGACGTGGCATTAGGGGTGACTTGGCGAGGCCACAGCTACCGGTGTGATCTAGTGGCCGTGTGTTGACCACCAACCCAGATGTTCTTTAATGGTTGACTTGGGCCTCAGTTGGCATGGGCCCGGAGCAGCTCCAGTGCCCTCACCTGTCCTCAACCTGCCTCTGTCCTTTTTGGTTCCCTCAGCCGGAGAAGTACTATATGCTATGGGCTCTGCGCCACTATACAGCGAGGACGAACTACTTGAGGACAGTCAGCAGCTACTTGGAAGCCAAGAGGTGGGGCAGAAATCCGCTCCTTCCAGTAGGCGGTCAAGTACTGATGAGGAGAGTGTAGTGGGAGGTGATGTTGAGAGCGGTCAGGCTTTGTACACCGAGATAGTTGAGGAGGACATTAGCGACGTGCAAACTGTAGTTGATGATGATGTAGCCGATCGCACTTAGGAGCTGGGTGAAGCAAGGGCTTCATCATAATTATCATCATCTGCAGACGAGACTGGCAGCTTGCGCGTCAGGTAGCAGTGCAGTCAGCAAGTCGGTAGTGTGGCCGTTAGTCAGCGGAGTGGCAGCAGTGTGAGGTCGGGAGTCAAACGGGCACCGGGTAGACCGCACTCTTCGCAGGTGCTTTCCGCCCTTGAAAAGAACGGCACAGGGGTTCAGCCAGGCAGCGGAGGTACCACTCAGTCAGTGCGGAATGTTGGTGGTAAAATCGCTAACTCGGCGGTGTGGAATTTTCTTGTTAAGACTAGAGATGAGCGAGCATACTCGTCCGAGCTTGGTGCTCGTTCGAGTATTAGGGTACTCGTAAGTACTCGCTGCTCGGACGAGTATCTCGCCATGTTAGAGGAAATGGCAACTTCCGCATTGTGCATTTTTGGCGCCTATAAACTCAGCCAATCACAAGCCAGGAGACTCTGCGGTACAGCCAGCATCACGTGGGGCCCTTACATGTCGATAGCAGGGGTTGGCTGGCCTGATCAGGTGACCCTGGAATACACTAGTGACTGCCCGCGGTGCTCGGCTCAGATGCTGTCTGGATGTCGTAAGGGATAGAGCTGCTGCGTTTCAGGGAGAGTGTTAGGGCCTGCATTTAGTTCTTTGTTAGGCAGGAGTGATCTCCTAAGAACCCCACAGCCCTTCTAAGGACTACAAGACATTTTTTTTGTCTCCTGGCTTGGCTGGCTGGCTGGCACTAGTAGTGCAGCTATCGCCATATATAACCCTTTTTTTTTTTATTGTTATATCTCAGTGATACAAATCCATTTCAGCTGCGTGGAACCATTCTGTGTGTCACAGTTCAGCTGACCACTCACTAAAATCCGTATTTTCTGTCCAGGTGACACTTTCTGTACGTCACTTAATCTAACAAGGTCTTTTGCTCTCACGTATATAGCTTGATCACAAAAATCTCTGTGCGACATTTGTCTGGGTCGCAGTCAAAATAGCCACCGTCAGCAGGGTGTGAGTTAGGTCTACGATAGTTTCTGCACGTCACATTAAAAAAATACAAAACTAAAAAAAAATATAAAAAAAAAATATATATATAAAAAAAAAGTTTCTTTGTTGTTTTAGCTCAGTGATACGAATCCATTTCACACAGCTGCGTAGAACCATTCTGTGTGTCACAGTTCAGCTGTCCACTCACTACAATCCGTATTTTCTGTCCAGGTGACACTTTCTGTACGTCACTTAATCTAACAAGGTCTTTTGCTCTCACGTATATAGCTTGATCAAAAAAATCTCTGTGCAACATTTGTCTGGGTCGCAGTCAAAATAGCCACCGTCAGCAGGGTGTGAGTTAGGTCTACGATAGTTTCTGCACGTCATGTTAAAAAAATAAACAAAACTAAAAAAAAAAAAAAAAAAAAATATATATATATAAAAAAAATAGTTTCTTTGTTGTTTTAGCTCAGTGATACGAATCCATTTCACACAGCTGCGTGGAACCATTCTGTGTGTCACAGTTCAGCTGTCCACTCACTACAATCGGTATTTTCTGTCCAGGTGACACTTTCTGTACGTCACTTAATCCAACAAGGTCTTTTGCTCTCACGTATATAGCTTGATCACAAAAATCTCTGTGCGACATTTGTCTGGGTCGCAGTCAAAATAGCCACCGTCAGCAGGGTGTGAGTTAGGTCTACGATAGTTTCTGCACGTCACGTTAAAAAAATACAAAACTAAAAAAAAAATATAAAAAAAAATATATATAAAAAAATAGTTTCTTTGTTGTTTTAGCTCAGTGATACGAATCCATTTCACATAGCTGCGTAGAACCATTCTGTGTGTCACAGTTCAGCTGTCCACTCACTACAATCCGTATTTTCTGTCCAGGTGACACTTTCTGTACTTCACTTAATCAAACAAGGTCTTTTGCTCTCACGTATATAGCTTGATCAAAAAAATCTCTGTGTGACATTTGTCTGGGTCGCAGTCAAAATAGCCACCGTCAGCAGGGTGTGAGTTAGGTCTACGATAGTTTCTGCACGTCACATTAAAAAAATACAAAACTAAAAAAAAAATATAAAAAAAAATATATATATAAAAAAAAGTTTCTTTGTTGTTTTAGCTCAGTGATACGAATCCATTTCACACAGCTGCGTAGAACCATTCTGTGTGTCACAGTTCAGCTGTCCACTCACTACAATCCGTATTTTCTGTCCAGGTGACACTTTCTGTACGTCACTTAATCTAACAAGGTCTTTTGCTCTCACGTATATAGCTTGATCAAAAAAATCTCTGTGCAACATTTGTCTGGGTCGCAGTCAAAATAGCCACCGTCAGCAGGGTGTGAGTTAGGTCTACGATAGTTTCTGCACGTCATGTTAAAAAAATAAACAAAACTAAAAAAAAAATAATAAAAAAAAAATATATATATATATATATATATAAAAAAAATAGTTTCTTTGTTGTTTTAGCTCAGTGATACGAATCCATTTCACACAGCTGCGTGGAACCATTCTGTGTGTCACAGTTCAGCTGTCCACTCACTACAATCGGTATTTTCTGTCCAGGTGACACTTTCTGTACGTCACTTAATCCAACAAGGTCTTTTGCTCTCACGTATATAGCTTGATCACAAAAATCTCTGTGCAACATTTGTCTGGGTCGCAGTCAAAATAGCCACCGTCAGCAGGGTGTGAGTTAGGTCTACGATAGTTTGTGCACGTCACGTTCCAAAAAAAACAACTAAAAAAAAAATATAAAAAAAAATATATATAAAAAAAATAGTTTCTTTGTTGTTTTAGCTCAGTGATACGAATCCATTTCACACAGCTGCGTGGAACCATTCTGTGTGTTACAGTTCAGCTGTCCACTCACTACAATCGGTATTTTCTGTCCAGGTGACACTTTCTGTACGTCACTTAATCCAACAAGGTCTTTTGCTCTCACGTATATAGCTTGATCACAAAACTCTCTGTGCGACATTTGTCTGGGTCGCAGTCAAAATAGCTACCGTCAGCAGGGTGTGAGTTAGGTCTACGATAGTTTCTGCATGTCACGTTCCAAAAAAAACAAAACTAAAAAAAATATATATATATATATATAAAATATATATATATATATATATATATATATATATATAAAAATAGTTTTTTTGTTGTTTTAGCTCAGTGATACGAATCCATTTCACACAGCTGCGTGGAACCATTCTGTGTGTCACAGTTCAGCTGTCCACTCACTACAATCCGAATTTTCTGTCCAGTTGACACATTCTGTATGTCACTTAAATAAACCAGACTGAATAAGTTTGTGGGTTTCAGTACAGTAGGCCCATTTATTTTATTTTTTTTATATAATACACTTATATACAGAAAATGTTGAACCCCAGGGCTAAGGGTCGAGGACGAGGGCGTGGGCGTGGGCATTCAATTACTGCAGGGGGCAGAGGCCGTGGTCCTGGGCAGGGTGAGACAGTACCTGCTGATGAGGGAGCAGGGGAATGCCGCAGAGCTACACTCCCTAGCTTCATGTCTCAACTTACAGGGACACGTGGTAGAGGACTGTTGAAACCACAACAGTGCGAACAGCTGATCTCGTGGATTGCGGACAATGCTTCAAGTAATTTGTCCACCAGTCAGTCTTCCACGCAGTCCACCCACGTTACCCAAGGGAGCACTCCTCTGGCTCCTCCACCTCAACCTCCTTCCCCCCAGTCTGCCCCCTCCCAGGAAAATTTGGAATGCGATCCGGAATACTCTCAGGAACTGTTTTCTGGACACTTCCCAGAGTCACACACCACTTCTCAGGTTGCTGCTGACCTCGTTCCCGATGCCCAAGTTTTACAACTGTCGCAGTCTGTGGGTGATGATGATGATGACAATGTTGAGTTAGTGGAAGAAGTTTTTAAAGAGGTGTCAGACGATGAGGAGACACGGTTGTCAGACAGTGGTGAAGTTGTTGTTAGGGGAGAAATTCCGAGGGGGGAGCAGACTGAGGAATCGGAGGATGACGAGGTGACTGACCCAAGCTGGGTTGATATGCCGAGTGAAGACAGTGCTTCTGAGGCGGAGGCGAGTGCTGCACCAGAACAGGTTGTAAGAGGCAGTGGTGTGGCCAGAGGGAGAAGCAGGGCCAGAGCTGGTGTATCAGCAGCAACTGTTTCACGTAGTGAAGCTCCCGTGGCGAGGCTTAGATGTTCGCAAGTCTGGAGGTTCTTTAAAGAAAGTGAGGATGACCGACTGACTGTGGTGTGCAACCTGTGCCACACCATGATCAGCAGGGGTGCCACCACTACTAGCCTAACCACCACCAGCATGCGCAGGCATATGAGTGCTAAACACCCCACTCAATGGAACCAAGGCCGTTCACCACCTCCTGCGGGTCACACCACTGCTCCTTCCCCTGTGTCACTCGCTGCCTCTGCTAGTCAAAACCCTGCCCAGGACCCCGGCACGAGCGCCTCCTGCCGGAAAACCACACCTTCGCCTCCACGATCCTCCACAGTGTCCACCAATGCAGTCCTCCAGCGCAGCGTTCAGCTGTCTTTACAGCAGACGCTGGAACGCAAGAGGAAATACAGTTCCACCCACCCACATGCCCAAGCCCTCAACATCCACATCTCCAAATTGCTGAGCCTGGAAATGCTGCCCTATAGGCTGGTAGAGACCGAGGCCTTTCGCAATCTCATGGCGGTGGCTGCCCTCGGTATTCGGTCCCCAGCCGCCACTATTTTTCCCGATTTGCCGTCCCAGCCCTACACCAGCACATGTCACAGAACATCATCCGTGCCCTGACCAACGCTTTTTCTGAGAAGGTCCACCTAACCACGGACACGTGGACAAGTGCTGCCGGGCAGGCACACTATATCTCACTGACGGCACATTGGGTTAACTTGGTGGAGGCTGGGACCGAGACTGACCCTGGGGCCGCACATGTACTGCCCATACAGAGGATTGCGGGGCCTACCTCGGTCACGGTCTCTCAGACTTACTATGCCTCCTCCTCCGACCCCTTCTCCACCAAATTACCATCCTTGGGCACGGTGCCTTCAGTCGGTAGCTCTAGGCGCAGCAGCAGTGCCGTGGGTAAGCGCCAGCAGGCGGTGCTCAAACTGCTGAGCTTAGGTGACAAAAGGCACACCGCCCAAGAGCTTTTACTGGGCATCACGGCGCAGACCGATCTGTGGCTGGCACCGCTGAACCTCAAGCCAGGCATGGTTGTGTGTGACAACGGGCGTAACCTGGTGGCGGCTCTGCAACTCGGCAGACTGACACATGTGCCATGCCTGGCCCACGCGTTCAATCTCATAGTTCAGCGGTTCCTCAAGACATACCCCAATCTGTCTGATTTGCTCACCAAGGTGCGCCGCATCTGTGCACATTTCCGCAAGTCCACCACAGATGCTGCCACTCTCAGGGCAGCTCAGCGCCGCCTACAAGTGCCCGCTCACCGACTGTTGTGCGACGTGCCCACGAGATGGAATTCGACATTAAACATGTTATCCAGAGTTTACCAGCAGCGCACAGCGATTGTAGACTGCCAGATGTCAACTTCCACCAGAACTGGTAGTCAGGTCAGTCAGATTCCTCAAGTCTACAATGAGGAGTGGACGTGGATGTCTGATATCTGCCAGGTGTTGAGCAAATTTGAGGAGTCAACACAGATGGTCAGCGGCGATGCTTCCATTATCAGCCTCACCATCCCGCTGCTTTGCCTGTTGAAAAACTCACTGCTCAGCATCAAGTCGGATGCTTTGCGCTTGTCACAAGAGACGGTGGAGGAAGATACGTCGCTTGATAGCCAGAGCACCTTCCGGTCTGTTTCTCAGCGCGTATCGGAGGAGGGGGATGAGGATGAGGCAGAAGAGGAGGAGAATGTCGGCGAGACAGAAGAGGGTACCAGTGCTCAGTCCTTAACTCTTGAACGTGTATGGGCTGAAGAGGAGGACTTGGAGGAGGAGGAGGAGGAGGAAATGGAGAGTCAGGCCAGTGAGGAAAGGGAATTCTTACGTGTTGGGACTCTGGCGCACATGGCAGACTTCATGTTAGGCTGCCTATCCCGTGACCCTCGCGTTAGAAGAATTTTTTCAAACACCGATTACTGGGTGTTCACTCTCCTGGACCCACGGTACAAGCAGAACCTTTCCACTCTCATCCCTGCAGAGGAAAGGAGTATGAGAGTGAATAGATATCAACAGGCCCTTGTGCAGTGTGTGACACTGTCACCTGTCCCCAGTCTAGGCAGAGTAGGGGGCAGCTGTACAGAAAGATGGTGAGGGAGTACCTAGCTGACCATACCAATGTCCGTAGCGATCACTCTGCTCCATACAACTACTGGGTTTTAAAGCTGGACACGTGGCCTGAACTTGCGCTGTACGCCTTGGAGGTGCTGGCCTGCCCTGCCGCTAGCGTGCTGTCAGAGCGGGTATTCAGTGCAGCTGGTGGCGTCATCACCGATAAGCGTACACGCCTGTCAACTGACAGCGCTGACAGGCTTACGCTTATTAAAATGAACAAAGCCTGGATTTCACCGGAA
>ONZH01009242.1:0-20058 GCA_900303285.1 Rhinella marina | reverse complement strand
TCTGAGAGACCATGACCGAGGTAGGCCCCGCAATCCTCGGTGTGGGCAGTACATGAGCGGCCCCAGGGTCAGTCTCAGTCCCAACCTCCACTAAGTTATCCTAATGTGCCATCAGTGAGATATAGTGTCCCTGCCCGGCAGCACTTAGGTGGACCTTCTCAGAAACAGCGTTGGTCAGGGCACGGATGATGTTCTGTGACGTGTGCTGGTGTAGTGATGGGACGGCACATCGGGAAAAATAGTGGCGGCTGGGGACCGAATACCGAGGGGCAGCCACCGCCATGAGATTGCAAAAGGCCTCAGTCTCTACCAGTCTATAGGGCATAATCTCCAGGCTCAGCAATTTGGAGATGTGGACGTTGAGGGCTTGGGCATGTGGGTGGGTGGAACTGTATTTCCTCTTGCGCTCCAGCGGCTGAACGCTGCGCTGGAACACATTGGTGGACACTGTGGAGGATCGTGCAGGTGAAGGTGTGGTTTTCCGGCGAGAGGCGCTCGTGCCGGGGTCCTGGGCAGGGGGTTGACTAGCAGAGGCAGCGAGTGACACAGGGGAAGGTGCAGTGGTGTGACCCGCAGGAGGTGGTAAACGGCCTTGGTTCCATTGAGTGGGGTGTTTAGCACACGTATGCCTGCGCATGCTGGTGGTGGTTAGGCTAGTAGTGGTGGCACCCCTGCTGATCCTGGTGTGGCACAGGTTGCACACCACAGTCCGTCGGTTATCCTCACTTTCGAACCTCCAGACTTGCGAACATCTAGGCCTCGCCACGGGAGCTTCACTACGTGAAACAGTTGCTGCTGATGCACCAGCTCTGGCCCTGCTTCTACTTCTGGCCACACCACTGCCTCTTCCAACCTGTTCTGGTGCAGCACTCGCCTCCACCTCAGAAGCACTGTCTTCACTCGGCTTATCAACCCAGCTTGGGTCAGTCACCTCGTCATCCTCTGATTCCTCAGTCTTCTCCCCCTTAGTCTGCTCCCCCCTCGGACTTCCTGCCCTGACAACAACTTCACCACTGTCTGACAACCGTGTCTCCTCATCGTCTGACACCTCTTTACAAACTTCTTCCACTAAGTCAACATTGTCATCATCATCATCATCATCATCACCCACAGACTGCGACAGTCTGAAAACTTGGGCATCGGGAACGAGGTTAGCAGCAACCTGAGAAGTGGTTTGTGACTCTGGGAAGGGTCCAGAAAACAGTTCCTGACAGCATGCCGGATCGCATTCCAAATTAAAAATTATTCTCTAGACTGCGGCTAGTGTATCGCACACCTCACAATTGTTCACTGGACTGTAGTTTATATAATTGAGTGAAAAAAATTATTCTCTAGACTGCGGCTAGTGTATCGCACACCTCACAATTGTTCACTGGACTGTAGTTTATATAATTGAGTGAAAAAAATTATTCTCTAGACTGCGGCTAGTGTATCGCACACCTCACAATTGTTCACTGGACTGTAGTTTATATAATTGAGTGAAAAAACGTATTTTATAGACTGACGCTGCTGTACAGCACACCTCACAATTGTTCACTGGACTGTAGTTTACATAACTGAGTGACAAAACGTATTCCCTAGACTGCACTACAGATCCCAGCAAGCCAAGTTACAGCAGCAGCAAAAATGAGTACTGAGAGGACTTTGGGCAATTTCATTGGGGTCTGTGTGGACCATGTGCTGTCCCCTTTCTGCCACCAGTGCACAGTGTGCAGCAAAGATGGCGGTAGCTGCACTACAAGTCCCAGCCAGCAGCCGAGAGGAGGACAAAAAAAAATGTTGTTGTAGCCCTTAGAAGGAGCATTGGGTTCTTTGTGGATGATTCCTGCCTAACCAACAACTAAATTCAGGCCCTAACACTCTCCCTGACAGACAGCAGCTCTATCCCTAATCTCATGCAGACGGCGTATGATGCGAGCAGCGCGGGACCAGATTCTTATATTCCCAGGTCATCTGATCTGGCCAGCCAATCCCTGCTATCGACTTGTAGGGGCCCCACGTAATGCTAGTAGGTACCAAAGACTCTCCTGCATGTTGATTGGCTGAAAAAAGGCGGCTAACATGCAGGAAGAGGAAGTTGCCATTTCCTCGAGGATCGCAATATGCTCGTCCGAGTAGCGAGCATATGCGAATACCCAAATGCTCGAACGAGCACCAAGCTAGGACGAGCATGTTCGCTCATCTCTATTCTTAATATGTATAGTATGGAGGAAAGAAGAAAAAGAGGCGACATGATTGAAACCTTTAAATATGTTAAAGGACTGAATAAAGTTCAGGAGGGAAGGGTTATTAATAAGAAACTGAACACGAGAAAAAGGGGGCACAATCTGAGGTTAGTTGGGAGAAAAATCAAGAACAACATTAGAAAATATTATTTCACTGAAAGAGTAGTAGAAGCTTGGGACAAACTTCCAGCAGAGGTGGTTGATACATCCACAGTAACTGAATTTAAACATGCCTGGGATAAACATGTATCTATCCTAAGATAACAATAAAAGGATAATAAAAGGACAGACTAGATGGACCAGGTGGTCTTTTTCTGCCGTCAATCGTCTATGTTTCTATGTAACCAGACAACCTCCCCTCTTCAGAGCAGGCGGTGCCTGGTTTAGTTCTCTGGTTCTCCCATTTACTTCCATTGTGCTTGGGTGCTCGGTAGAGCACTCAAGCACCATCGAGTGTTCTAGCTGAGCACCCGAGCACCCGAGCACTACGGTGCTCGATCAACACTACTACTGGCATTTATTGCTGTTGCCCAAAAAACTTATTATTTGCTCGGTGTTGAACTGAGACAATTACTGCCCTCTGTGCTGACGTGGGACAATTACAGACCGTTGTAGCATGTAGTAGTGGAAAAAAGTTTTAGTTGGCCTACAGCGTCAAAATGAAACTTTGTCAAACCTTCTGTCGATTATTAGTGGTGGCAAAAGACTTATTAGCCGTTGTGTGGTGCACGTGCCCGAGGTAGACCACCCGCTTCGCAGGAGCCTACCAGGCCAAAAAGTAGTGGTGCGGCGGTTTAAAGAGGCAGTGGCGGTAGCAGCCAGTCAGTGAAGAGTGTTGGTGGTAAATTTACCTACTTGGCGGTGTGGCAGTTTTCGTTAAGCCACTGGGTAAGGTTAACCTAGCTATTTGTAGAATCTGTGGGCAGAAGGTGAAGCGTGACCAGGGTGCCAATGTTGGCACCACGGCCCTGCTTCAACATATGCAGCGTCACCATAAAGTGGCCTGGGAGAATCGTGGTTCCAGTGTGATGGTCCAGCCTGCAGCAGCATCCGCAGCATCAACCAGTGGCGACCAACAGATTTCAGGCAGTCAAGGCTCCACCACCTCAGCCGAAGGGAGCTGTATGTCCTTCCCTTCATCTGATGTTACTGCTCCTCCTACTCCTCGTCAGTCATTCCGTCACATCCAATGGCGCAGAAGCTGAACGTGCTCCTGACCAATTTGCTGGTGCTGCAGTCCCTCCCTTTCCAAGTGGTGGACTCTGAACCTTTTAGAGAACTGATGGCTTGTGCCGAGCCGAGGTGGAGAGTTCCAAACTGGCATTTCTTTGCCAAACAGGCAGTACCAGCCCTGCACAAATATGTAGAACAGAAGGTGGACCAGTCCTTGAGCCGGTCGGTGTCTGCCAAAGTTCACGGCAGCGCCGACATGTGGAGCTCTAATTACGGTCAGAGACAGTATATGTCCTTTACGGCCCACTGGGTAAATGTGGTTCCTGCACAGCCACACCAGCAACTTGGTCTGGCGAAGTAGAGTGGAGATGGAGGCATGGAGTCCCTCCGAGTCACTTACGCAAATGGCCCGATGCATGCCCACTTGCTTGCGTATTGACAGCCGTATTGTCACCATTCGGGTGAGGGATGACTACTGGCTCTCCTCCCTTTTAGACCCTCGCTACCGGTCCAAAATGGGGGCCCTTTTTACACCCGCCGAGAGGGAGGACAAACTGACCTACTAAAGAGACATCCTATGTAGTTGCAGTTGGCCGCTGCCTATCTGCGCCATTGTCCTTCCTCTCGCAGGTCTGACCGGGGGGGGCCCTCTGCGCTCATGTTCCACTGCCATCTCTTTTGCTTTTACAATCACCACCTACTAAGGCAGAGAGTTCCATAGTCTCACTGCTCTTACCATAAAGAATCCTCTTCTATGTTTGTGTACAAACCTTCTTTCCTCCAGGCACAGAGGATGTCCCCTCGTCTCCCATGGGATAAATAGACCATGGGATAGATCTCTGTACTGACCTCTGATATATTTATACATAGTTATTAGATCTCCCATCAGTCGTCTTTTTCTAAAGTGAATAACCCTAATTTTGATAATCTTTCTGGGTACTTTAGTCCACCCATTCCAGTTATTACTTTAGTTGCCCTCCTCTGAACCCTCTCTAGCTCTGCTATGTCTGCCTTGTTCACAGGAGCCCAAAACTGTACACAGTACTCCATGTGTGGTCTGACTAGTGATTTGTAAAGTGGCAGGACTATGTTCTCATCACGGGCATCTATGCCCCTTTTGATACAACCCATTATCTTATTGGCCTTGGCAGCAGCTGTCTGACACTGGTTTCTGCAGCTTAGTTTGCTGTTCACTAAAATTCCTAGGTCCTTTTCCATGTCACAGTTACCCAATGGTTTACCATTCAGTATGTACTGGTGACTTGCACTATTCCTTCCCATATGCATTACCTTAAATGTGTCAGTGTTAAACCTCATCTGCCACTTATCTGCCCAAGCCTCCAGTCTATCCAGATCCATCTGTAGCAGTGTACTGTCCTCTTCTGTGTTAATTACTTTACACAGTTTAGTGTCATCTACAAAAATTGATATTTTACTGTGCAAGCCTTCTACAAGATTATTGATAAATATATTGAAGAGAAAAGGGCCCAATACTGACCCCTGTGGTACCCCACTAGTGACAGTGACCCAATCTGAGTATGTACCATTAATAACCACCCTCTGTTTTCTATCACTGAGCCAGTTTCTTACCCACATACAGACATTTTCTCCCAGTCCAAGCATTCTCATTTTATATACTAACCTTTTATGTGGTACAGTGTCAAATGCTTTGGAGAAGTCCAGATATACGACATCCATTGATTCGCCGCGGTCAAGTCTAGAACTTACCTCCTCATAGAAACTGATTAAATTGGTTTGACACGACCGATCCCTCATGAAGCCATGCTGATATGGCATTATTTGCTTATTTTCATTGAGGTACTCCAAGATAGCATCTCTTAGAAAACCCTCAAACAGTTTACCCATGACAGATGTTAAACTTACCGGCCTATAGTTCCCGGGCTCTGTTTTTGGACCCTTTTTGAATATTGGCACCACATTTGCTATGCGCCAATCCTGTGGAACACGATTTGTCTATATTAATCTTTTTAAGACGTCGCTGTACTTCTTCCCTGCACTCCTGGTTTTGGGTCACAAAAACTGATGGAAATAACTGATCAAATAACTGATGTGTGAACAAGGCCTAACATTTGCAGCAGCCATTTTAGAAAAAATATGATTAGTTAACACGAAGCGCTAGGAAATTCAACTTCGGGACAAATTGAACTTTTCTTGAAATTCGTATCGAACTCCACTTCGTTAAATTCGATTTGCTCATCTCTACTCTCCACCTTGACTTGGCACAAGCCATCAGTTCTTTGAAATGGGCAGAGTCAACCACATGAATAGAAAGGGACTGTAGTACCAGCAACTTAGAAGCACTTTCAGCTTCTGCGTCAGATGAGTGCAGGGATACTGTTGTCTATTTTGCTTCGGTGATCGATTGCTGGTGAAGTGCGTGATGAGGAGATGGAGCTTTGACTGCTGAAGAAAAGGTGCGGGCTGTTTGTATCAATACCTTTAGATTACAATAATGGAACAAAGTAGTCACAGTGGCTCACCATCATAGTGAAATTGAACAAGGTGCACTGACCCCGGTACACCAACTGCCGTATACTAATAAAAAGATGTTAGACACACTTTCATCGGGTTACATGGAAACAACATTCTATGCTAAATATTCTGTGTTAAATAAATATGTTGTTTATTTTACAGTCAGACTGTCAACCACTGAGTAAGAAGCAGGCAATAAGCTCCAAAATGCGTTTGGTAAAAGAATCTGAGTAGACACATCCTTTCCCACATGTAATATAACTTGTTTGGTATAATTACATTATACAAATACTATCGTCCGCACCACGAAGATACTCCATAGCCTAGCCTAACCCTCAATAGCAATCGGAGAAGATAGCGGGCGAGAGAAGCGCATTCCGACTACGTGGGATGCCACGTGATACGCTGAGCAGCGCGCTCCTGGAGAAACAAGCCGGGTGAAGGACACTATAGACCAGGAGGATCAAAAGCCACACCGCATGTACTGGATTGAGCAGAACCATCTGTTTGTTTGTCAAGAATTTCAGTGCTAAAACGGAATTCACTACAAACGGACTATTAGAAACCTTAGCACACCACTTGATGACTTCTCAGCAATAATACAAATTGATTTACTGGCAACATATTATGCACCTATGCTAACAGCAAAATATATAACAAACTACCAGAAGGACAACACTAAGGAGGACTTACGTTTCTTATATCACTCTATTATTTTGAAGTATCATTCCTTTTATACGAACATTGCATTTTTATTTTTATCTTTTTTTGTTATTTGCATTTTTATTCTTGATTTTTGTCTTAATCTTTATTTTTCTCTATATTTAGCCCATCACAGGGATTTTTAGGATTTGAATATATGAGATATATTACACCCCATACGTAAAACATTCAGGGGTTGGTATATTTTAGATTGTCTACTTTTTAGTAAAATGAACAACATATATATTTAACCCAGAGTGTTGTTTCCATGTAACCCAATGAAAGTGTGCCTACCATCTTTACCTATTTGCACCTTCAGATTACAGTCCCTGCAGACTCTCTATGCTCTCCCTACATTGTGTATAAACCCTCCCTACAATCTCCCTACTGTCCCTGCTCTCTCTCCCTATACAATATTCCACAATTAAAAGCTTTTAGCTACACTGTCTCTAGAGTTTAGGGAGAGCATAGGGAGACTGCAGGGACTGTAATCTGAAGGTGCAAAACAGCTTGCAGTGAAATGGTGAAGGCCCTGCAGGATGAGGCATTTACAGTGCTATGATATCATTAGGGCTGGCTAGCTGATGATTCGCTGTCTGCATGGCATTATGGGTGATCTCAATTTCCCAGGATTCTTACTTTTACTATGTAGCATGTGTAGCCACCATTTTAGGAAAAAAAAACAACAATTCATTACCATGAAGTGCAGGGAAATTCGGATCAATCTTCATTTCGGAGGCTTTGATACTCTGAATACTACCTGCCGGTAATTATTCACACACAGTAGTATTGAAAATAGAGATGACTGCAGCAAATATATAAGCTGACTGTGAGGCTGCAATGTATGCTTATTGTACACTGGGGAAATTTCACAATGTCTGCTGGTGAAGCTGAAAAATCAGTTATTTTCAGGAAAAATTCAAATAGCCATGAAGCCAAATTTCATCGTGCTTAGTGGTAACTAATCAATTTTCCTTGAAATGAGGTAAAGAAAATAAAAAATCATACTATCATCCATTTAAGTGCGAAGAGCCCCCGCCACCATCTTGATATAATTTTTGTGCCTATATAATGAACAGGGACCATCAGGTGGTTAATCCTCTTAGATGCCACCCTAATTCCATGGATGCCCTGTAAAAAGATTGTGATCACCAGTGATGCCTAGTGACGTTGAGACTAGTATGTTACTGTGGGTCATATATATGTATTATCTGGTGGGGGGGTACTCCTTCTACTTATGGCGGTATGTGTAGTATGTGTGCAAACTATTGTAGGCTAGGAAATATATTCAAATTAGCTTTACTAATCCTATTTTATGCAAGTAGAAGTAAAATTTGCCAAGTTGATACTCAATGACTCAGTGTTCTTGTATTTTATGGACATCTTCCATAGACTGTACAGTACTACACAGATTAATGTCATCTGCAAAAATAGAAATGATGCTATTAATCCTGTCCTCAATATCATTAATAAATAAATAAAATAATAGAGGAACCAGCACTGAACCTTGGGCACACCACGTATAACCCAGGACCATTCTGAATAGGAATCATTGACCACAACTCTCTGAACAAGGTCCATCAACCAGTTTTCAATCCAATTACAAACTTTCAATCCAATTACATACTTTCTAAGACTATAGATCTTACTTTACCTATTAAACGTCTATGAGGGACAGTATCAAAAGCCTTCGCAAATTCCAGACACGCTACATCCCCAACCACCCCTCTGTCCAGGCTACTACTCACCTCCTCATAAAAACAAATCAGATTAGTCTGACAACTTCTGTCCTTGGTAAACCCATGTTGGTTATCATTTATGATATTATTTTCAGTCACATACTCCTGTATATAGTCCCTTAAGAGTCCTTCAAATATTTTTCCCACAACATAAGTTAAACGAACTGGCCTATAAGTACCTGTGGAGGACCTAGATTTTTTCTTTTAATATGGGCACTACATTTGTCTTGCGGCAATCACTTGGCACTGTACCAGCACCTAGAAAATCTTTAAAAATTATAAACAGGGGCACGACAATGACTGAGCTGAGCTCTTTAAGCACTCTTGGGTGTAATCCATCTGGACCCAGAGCCTTGTTCACATTTACCTTATTTAAAGGGTTTCTGTCAACAGATTTTAGCATTGCAAACCGAGTGTCATTTGCAATGCGCAAATGACACCTGATGACAGATCTGTTAATGTTATGGTTTTCTGTAGCGTAGTTTTTGAGAAAATAGCGTTTTTAAAATATTTAAATGAGCTTCCCTAGGTGCAGGGGGCGTTAACCCTGCACTTAGTAGCGGCGTAATTCCTCCTCTTACCCCTCCTCCGTTGCGGTGATTGACAGGGAGCAGCCAGCTATTTCGGCTCCCGATCCTGTCCGAGTGCGAAATCCCGTGCCCGCGCATTGCAATCCACAATCCGCGCATGCGCATTGAGAACCGCCGGCCGCCAGGATCCTCTCGTCCTCAATGCGCCCGCATTGGTGATCACAATGCGCAGGCGCAGGATTTCGCACTCGGACAGGGCCGGCAGCCGAAAAAGCTAGCTGCCTGGCCCTGTCAATTACCGGAATGGAGGAGGGGTAAGAGGAGGAATTACGCCGCTACTAGGTGCAGGGTTAACGCCCCCTGCACCTAGAGAAGCTCATTTACATATTTTAAAAACGCTATTTTCTGAAATACTACGCTACAGAAAACTATAACATTAACAGATCTGTCATCAGGTGTCATTTGCGCATTGCAAATGACACTCGGTTTGCAATGCTAAAATCTGATGACAGAAACCCTTTAACTTAGCTTGGACCATGTCTACAGTTAGCCAATTAAATATATTACTGGATGTACTAAGCATCAGCATCACAGATATCAGCTCCTTTCTTTTCCTTTCTATATACATAGCTCAAAATCCCATTTAGTACATTTGCCTTTTTCCTTATCTTCAGTGACTAACCCCCCTTTAACATTATTTAGGGGACCTACCCACTCAGGCCCTGGTTTTTTAGCATTTATATATTTAAAGATTTTCTTGGGATTTGTTTTGCTCTCTTTTGCCACCTGCTGTTCATTTTATATTTTATCTCCTTTTTATAGATTTTGTTAAGCCCTTTGTAAACTTCAAAGGCTATATCTGACCCCTCAGATTTGTCTTTTTAAATGTCCTTTTTTGTCTTTTATTGCCCTTTTTACAGTAGCTGTAAGCCATGGGGGGTTTGATGAGGTATACTTGTTACCTAAAGGAATACATTTTTTAAGTGCAATTACTCAATGTGGATTTAAAAATCTCTCATTTATCCTCAGTACTATTATGTCATGGTAGCTGATCCCAGTCTACTCCCTGAAATACTGCCCTCAACCCAGGGAAATTAGCCTTTTTAACATTCTGTGTTTTTGCCTGACATATTTTCCTTCTTATAATTTAGGGGAAATATAATTATATTGTTGTCATTATTACCTAGTGTTTCTTGAACAGTAACATTTCCAACAAGCTCTGCAACATTAGAAATTACAAGATCCAACAAGCTTTGCCCCTAGTGGGATTTTCTGCAAACTGGCCAATAAAGTGGTCCTGCAGTAAGTTGAGGAATGTTCTCCCCTTTGCGGTTGAGGCAGAACCATGACCCCAGTCAATGTCTGGGAAGTTAAAATCTCCCATTATGACCACTTTAACAGCCTGTGCATCCCGCTCTATTTAGTTATACAGTTGTGTTTCTATCTCCTTTGTGATGTTAGGGGGTCTATAGATTGCACCAAGTATTATTTTTTCAGTGTTTGTATCCCTTTGAACTTCCACCCATAAGGTTTCAACATCCTCACCATCCGCACCCACAATTGCCTCTTTCACGCTTGTCTTCAGATCACTCCTCACATACAGGCACATGCCACCACCTTTACTATTGACCCTGTCTTTCCTAAATAGTGTAAAACCCTCAAAAAATGAGGAAAATTATTTGCAGATGCGAGGTAAATGTCACACTAGTATTAGACAGGGAACCGCCTGTTGTCAGGGAACAGCCTATTGAGCCCTCAGGCCCATTAAATGTAGTGCAAATCAGGCTGCATCTGTACTGGTCCTCATTATAGGGGGGGCCAGAGGCACGCTCCTTCCCTGCAGTGCCCCCGGTCTCCCACGTCTGTGCAGGAGCGAGGAGGCGGTCAGCGTCCTTGTCTCCATGATGATGAGGGGGCGGGGAGGACCTGCCAAGCAGGGGAGAGTCTGAGTGCCGATGGTAAGGAGTCGGAGCTCAGGTGTATGAATATATTAGAGGGGGGGTCACGTGGTTCTGGCCATTTCAGGTCACCCATCTATTAGGCCTATTTAAGCAGACAACCTGCTGAGCACAGGTTGCCTATGATTGGTCCTATTACCTTCCCCAGCGTTCGTGTACTATTGTGACTTCTGTGTTGAACTTGGCTTTGAACTTGACCTCATCCTTGCATCTCCCTTTTGTACCGTACTTCTGGACCTCTTGGCTCCTCGGTTAGTATTTCCTTTTGTTCTCGTGTTACCCCTTGTACTGACGTTACCTCCCAGTTCTGACCTTGGCTGGTATTTTGACTCTGCTCCAGTGTATACCTTGGTATTGACGTGACCTCCTGGCTTATGGCCTCCTCTTGTCTGTGTTTTGTCTTTGTTGTTTTCTCCCTTTGTTCCTCTCCCTGTAAGCCCCAGCACGTACGTAAACTAGGGACTGCCATCCAGTTGTACACCATCAGTTATGACGGACTGTGCAAGTAGGCAGGGACAGTAGTGTGGCTGTACTATTCCCTGAAACGTGACACATAAGCAAAGCAATAGCTGGTATAGAATTTGAAAAAGTGCCTATCCCTGCACCAGATTTTGAATCCAGCCTGAGCCACTGTGATGAATCTGATGCATGTCTAGACATCCTATCTAAGTTTACATCTTCTATAGCAGTGTTCCTCAACTCCAGTCCTCAGGGCCCACCTGCAGTCACGTTTTCAGGATTTAGTATTCGGCAGGTAATATCCTCATGGGTATTCATTTTGTGGGATCTTTCCAAACCATGGCCGGGCAGGTGGGCCCTAAGGACCGGAGTTGAAGAACAATGTTGTATAGCATTAATAAATATGTCCCACAGTGCCTCAAGCCCCACATAAAATGGATCGACGGTCACTCATGCACATTATTGTTCTATTTAAAGTCGATTGAAGCTTAGTACAGTGCCTGGCTATTTACATCATTCCCTAAAAACATTAGCAGTTTGCATTCTAAGCTACTCCATTCAAAGAGGAGACATGGGACCTCTTACTACCAGCAATAGTCAGAGACTGATCAAGTAAAAAATTATTACCTGAATAAGGGATAACTTGTTGCTGATGGAATCTACTTCTTTAAAGTACTAACGAATTAATATCAACATTAAAAGACTTTTTTTTTTTAAGTTACCACAGTACATTAAAGGGCTCCAGTCTCTAAAAGATCTAAATCCGGACTTATATTTAAATGAGAAAGGAGAGTGGTTACCATCTCTGTTTATTGTAAACTGGATAAGAACACAGGGTCAATCTGCTACATGGGTACCTGTCGGAATATTTGATCCATCACATCCAGATCAGCTGAATATTACACCAGCACAGATAACATGGAAACACAACTCGGTAGGTTGCTATGGTATGAATGATAAATGCATAGATGTACAGTATTTGCTTAAATCATGAAAATTCTTATTAACCAATTCATGCATGTAGACATAACTGTACCTGCAGATTGCACATAATTTGTAACTTGCGTAATTTGTAATTTGCAAAAACAGTCACATAAAATGTCCTTCTGGGTACATATTTTAAACGTTGCATAAACATGGTCATCAATAGTCCCTTTAAATAACCTGAAAAGGGGTTAAAAAGGGGGTAAAAAGGGGATAAAAAGGCGCTACATGCGCAACTTGGATTGTATGGCTTATTCAGCCTGTAACAGGTTTAGCATGATGCAAAAAATAAAAGAGAAGTGGGCTTAGGTGGTGTGGGGAACTACCACTATAACATGAACACAGGGAGTCCCACTTAGTACAGGAGTCTCTAGCTCCGCATAGTCAGTTGAATAATATCAGCATTCTGTAGTGACCAGCCGGCCTATTTACAGGTATGTGTCCTTGCTGTCAGCGTCGGAGTCCTCGCTGTCAGCGTTGGAGATGTGTGGATCCTGGGATGCTGCTGACTCACTAAGGAACACCCCAGATTCAGGTGGAGGCGATGGTCCTCTGGTAGGCTCTTTCGGAACAAACAGGCTCTTGGTTCCTTCTTCAAGTGGTTCTTTGCAGATGATACGACGGGCGTAGGAAAGCTTCTGAGGCTTCCACAGCTGAGGTGCTGTTTTAGTAGCAGCAGCGGCGGGTGACGGTTCCGCTTGGGATGACTGTGGCTCCTTAATCTTGGTGAAGCTGGCAGCTGATGGTGCGGGCTTCGGCCCACTGGGTACATTCTTGGTCACTTCTAGATGGCTGAGGCCGATGTCAAGGCCTTGACGTACAGCTTGGCGTCTTACATCTTCCTGCCATGCCCAATACTCCTCCCGGGCTTTAGCGGCAGCTTCTTGTTCTAAGCGGCGCTGATAGTTTGGTTTATGCAATGGCTGGGGCTCAGCCTCTAGGGTTACTGGTTGCCAGAAAACATTTGGTCCCCAGAATGAAGCTTGATGTTGGTACGTGGCTCTTACCAAAGTTGCAGTAGCTAGCGGTTCAGCGTCCTCTGTCTCTGTGTCGGTCTCTTCCCAGTTTTCTTTGGGCAGCGTTGTGCGACACACGGCGTTGGCATAAGGTCCCTTTAAACTTTCAGCAGGAGTAAACTGTATGACTTCACCCTCTTTGAGGTTGTGTAGCCAGTCTGGTAGGTATGCTCTCTTAACGGAGCGTCTGCTTACAAAATAGTCTCTACGGGTACCTTTATACCGGATGAACCCGAACCCTTTTTCCTTATCAAAAGCATGTACTATGCCTCTGCGGCGTTCCAACCTGGGTAGGTTATCTTCAAGGTCCTCAATAATGCGCTTGCTAAAGGTCCTTTTACACGGAAAGATAAATCGTATTAGCGATCGTAGATGAACGATCGAACGATGCAATGTAAATACCGTTTACACTGAAAGAGAAGTCGTTCACAATCTTCGTACTTTCGGTCGTTTTATAATCGTTATTATGATCGTTCCTTGCTCCTTGCCATAAGCATTACCATTACCATCTGCCAACGACTAAACGATTTTCGTTTAAACTGGAAGATTTTTCGAACGATGAACGATTAATTTATTGGCGGGACAAAGATGCGATCAACGAGAAGCGAACGAAATCTCGTTCGTCGTTAAATCGTTACCCGTGTTTATACGCAACAATAATCGTGCAAATCCGAACGTTTGAACGATTATTTGAACGATAATCGGCTCGTGTAAAAGGGCCTTTAGTTCCTCAAAATAGACTTTGGTCTTGTTAATGAGGGCTTCACCTGTGGTGCACATCTCTTCCAGCAGGGCCTTACATAGGGGAGCTGGTACTCCAAATCCACTAGGTCACTCTGGGATCTCATCTGGCAGAGGTGGGAGCTTTCTTCTAGTTCTCCCGGTCTCCACTTCAGGCTTCTCAGCCACACATGTGGTTCTTTCTGGCGTTGTTGATCGCTGACCCGGTCTTCTGGGTGCTCGTGGTAGCGATCCCACAGATCTTGTAAACGTGCCTCCAATTCAGCTGCTTCTTTGGCTAGTATTGCAGCTTCTGTAACTTCAGCACTGGAGCGTAACTCTTCCTCGTCAATAGGCTGTAGAGGTTTAGCCATAATGCGCTGGTCTTGACGCGGCACATGAGGAGCGTGATCAGACATGTCTCTTCTCCACTCTTGCAGACGTTCCCTCCGCACAAGCCCGGCCCCTAGGTTCCTTTGCATAAGGGGGGCTGCGCAAACATTAGGAGACATAGTGCAAGTTAATGGTGACGCAGTAGATATATTTTTCCCGCTTTTCCAGGGGCGTTACTTAGTTTTCCCGCCATTTGCGGGGCGTTGGCTCAATGATGGCGCAGTTAGAACAGCAGCAAGGCAGCCATTTTGGAAAAATAGACAGTCCATTCACTGACAGCAAACAGTGGTATTGACACAAAAATACCTTTTTCATTTTCCGACACGGCAAATCAGTAGAATAAGCTTGGCACAATATCCTCAAGCCATTTTCAGCACAACTAAACGCTCAAAAAGGGCACCATTCTTTCAAAACACAAAGGGGCTTATTCACATACGGTGATCCTGTTCAAATAAGGCACAAACTGATCCATCCTGTTCGAATATGGCGTATAAGTTTCAATCCTGTTCGTGACGCCACATTTCTGCAGAGAGCAAGACTGCAAGGGAACACATGAGTGTTGGGGATATGTCACAGTGTCTAATGGTGCCGGTGGTAATACTACTCACGGTTTGGTGACTCCCTGGGCCGGTGTGCAGTTGCGTGGGATGAAGGACACCGTTTCCTCTGGGGCAGCTCTGGTCCACAGGAACACTGCCGGATGGTGAGGTGAGGGGCCCTTGATGGTTTTAGGTATTTTAAGGTGTTTGTCCGCAGAGTCCTGGTATGTCGTGATGCCAGTGTCTTTTGTAGACACAAAATTGGTGGTGGAAGTAAAGAGGAGTCAGCTTTGACAGAAACAATGGGAACTTTACTTTTGCCTTGAGACAAGATTGTGCAAATTACAATTGTCTTCAAAAGACAGTAGATGGTATAAATTGATGCTGTACGAACTCCTTTTAAGGCAATTACTTTAAATCCAGTTGCTTTAAATCCAGTTACTCTTAAATTTCCACTTAGTCAATCCCTCAATAAACTAGTCTTGGCTCTGGATAGTATTTTAATATTACTCTTGAATAGCAATGCTTCAGGGTATGCTAAGCCATGCATGGCAGGTATTAGTACATCTGCACTGTGACGCTTTAGAGTATAAGAATGGTGACTAGAGATGAGCGAACATGCTCGTCTGAGCTTGGTGCTCGTTCGAGCATTAGGGTATTCGCATATGCTCGCTACTCGGACGAGCATATCGCGATCCTCGAGGAAATGGCAACTTCCTCTTCCTGCATGTTAGCCGCCTTTTTTCAGCCAATCAACATGCATCACGTGGGACCCCTACGAGTCGATAGCCTGTCTGCTGTCTGTCAGGGAGAGTGTTAGGGCCTGAATTTAGTTGTTGGTTAGGCAGGAATCACCCACAAAGAACCCAACAGCCCTTCTAAGGGCTACAAGCACCTTTTTTTTTTGGTCTCCTCCTGGCTGGTGGCTGGGACTTGTAGTGCAGCGACCGCCATCTTGGCTGGCTACTATTAGGGTTTGAAATTAGAATCTGGTTAGGCAGGAATCATCCATAAAGAACCCAACGCTCCTTGTAAGGGCTACAACAACATTTTTTTTTTGTCCTCCTCTCGGCTGCTGGCTGGGAGTTGTAGTGTAGCTACCGCCATCTTGTCTGCAAACTGTGCACTGGTGGCAGAAAGGGGACAGCACATGGTCCACATAGACCCCAATGAAATTGCCCAAAGTCCTCTCAGTACTTATTTTTGCTGCTGCTATACCTTGGCTTGTTGGGATCTGTAGTGCAGTCTAGGGAATACGTTTTGCCACTAAATTATATAAACTATAGTCCAGTGAACAATTGTGAGGAGTGCGATACACTAGCCGCAGTCTAGAGAATAATTTTTTCACTCAATTATTTAAAGTACAGTCCAGTGAACAATTGTGAGGTGTGCGATACACTAGCCGCAATCTAGAGAATACATTTTTTTCACTCAATTATATAAACTACAGTCCAGAGAACAATTGTGAGGTGTGTGATACACTAGCCGCAGTCTAGAGAATAATTTTCTTCACTCAATTATATAAACTACAGTCCAGTGAACAATTGTGAGGTGTGCGATACACTAGCAGCAGTCGAGAGAATACGTTTTTATTCTCAGTTATATAAACTACAGTCCAGTGCAAAATTGAGTGGTTTGCGGTGCAATAGTTGGAGTCTAAAGACTACATTTTTTTGCCTCAGATAGTAATTCTACTGTCTACTAAATACGGTTTTGGCCTCAGATATAAACTCGACAGTTTGGTGAATATACAAAATGTTGAACCCAAGGGCTAAGGGTCGAGGACGAGGTGTGGGCGTTCAAGAAGTGTAGGGGGCAGAGGCCGTGGTCCTGGGAAGGGTGACACTGTACATGCTGATGAGGGAGCAGTGGAACGCTGCAGAGTTTTGCTCCCTAGCTTCATCTCGCAACTTACTGGGTCACGTGGTACACCACTATTGATACCAGTACAGTGCGAACAGGTGATGACGTGGATAGCGGACAATGCGTCCAGTAATTTATTCACCACCCAGTCTTCCACACAGTCCACCCATGCTAGCCAAGGGAGTAGACCCCCTTCCCCCCAGCCTGCCACCCCACAGAAAATATGGATTCAGATTCGGCATACTAATAGGAACTTTTTTCAGGACCCTACCCAGAGACACAAACCACTGCTCAAGAGCAACCTGAGCAGTTGCTCTGTCCCGATGCCCAAAATTTAGAACTTTCACAGTCTGTGGGTGATGAGAGTGTGGACTTAGTGCAAGTAGTGCATGAAGAGGTGTCGTATGATAATGATGATGATGATGAGACAGTGACGTTGTTGTCAGGGCAGTAAGTCCAAGGGGGGAGCAGAGTGAGGAATCGGAGGAAGAGCTGGTGGATGATGAGGTGACTGACCCGAGCTGGGTTGGTAATCCAACTCAAGACAGTGCTTCTGAGGGGGAGGCAAGTGCGGCACCAGAACAGAGGGAGAAGCAGGGCCAGAGCAGGTAGATCAGCAACTGTTTCACGGAGTCAAGCTCCCGTGTCGAGGCCTAGATGTTCGCAAGTCTGGAGGTTTTTTAAAGAAATTGAGAATGACTGAATGACTGTGGTGTGCAACCTGTGGCACACCAGGATCAGCAGGGGAGCCACCACTACCAGCATGCGCAGGCATATGAGTGCTAAACACCCGACTCAGTGGAACCAAGGCCATTCACCTCCTGCGGGTCATAACACTGCCCCTTCCCCTGTGTCACATGCTGGCTCGGCGAGTCAACCCCCTGCCCAGGACCCCGGCACGAGCGCCTCCCGCCCTACAACCACCCCTTCACCTCCACGATCCTCCACAACCTCCACCAATGTGTCCCAGAGCAGCGTTCAGCTGTCTTTGCAGCAGACATTTGAGCGCAAGCGCAAATACAATTCCAGCCACCCACATGCACAAGCCCTAAATGTCCACATCTCCAAATTGTTGAGCCTGGAGATGCTGTCCTATAGACTGGTAGAGACTGATGCTTTCCACAACCTGATGGCGGTGGCTGTCCCTCGGTCCCCAGCCGCCACTATTTTTCCCGATGTGCAGTCCCAGCCCTACACCAGCATGTGTCAGAGAACATCATCCGTGCCCTGACCAACGCGGTTAGTGATAAGGTCCACCTAACCACGAACACGTGGACAAGTGCTGCCGGTCAGGGACACTATATCTCACTGACGGCACATTGGGTTAACTTGGTGGAGGCTGGGACCGAGTCTGACCCTGGGGCCGCTCATGTACTGCCCACACCGAGGATTGCGGGGCCTACCTCGGTCACGGTTTCTCAGATGTACTATGCCTCTTCCTCCGACCCCTCCTCCTCCTCCAAATTACCATACGTGGGCACAGCGCCTTCAGTCGGTAGCTCTAGGTGCAGCAGCAATGCCGTGGGTAAGCGCCAGCAGGCGGTGCTCAAACTGCTGAGCTTAGGTGACAAAAGGCACACCGCCCAAGAGCTGTTACAGGGCATCACGGCACAGACCGATGTGTGGCTGGCACCGCTGAACCTCAAGCCAGGCATGGTTGTGTGTGACAACGGGCGTAACCTGGTGGCGGCTCTGCAACTCGGCAGACTGACACATGTGCCATGCCTGGCCCACGTGTTCAATCTCATAGTTCAGCGATTCCTCAAGACTTACCCCAATTTTTCAGATTTGCTCACCAAGGTGCGCCGCATCTGTGCCCATTTCCGCAAGTCAACCACAGATGCTGCCACTCTCAGGGCAGCACAGCGGCGCCTACAACTGACAGCTCACCGACTGTTGTGTGACTTTGCCCACAAGATGGAATTCGACATTAAACATGTTATCCAGAGTTTACCAGCAGCGCAGAGCGATTGTAAACTGCCAGATGTCAACTTCCACCAGAATTGGTAGTCAGGTCAGTCAGATTCCTCAAGTCTACAATGAGGAGTGGACGTGGATGTCTGATATCTGTCAGGTGTTGACCAACTTTGCGGAGTCAACACAGATGGTCAGCGGCGATGCCGCCATTATCAGCCTCACCATCCCGCTGCATTGCCTGTTGAAAACTCACTGCTCAGCATGAAGTCAGAAGCTTTGCGCTGGTCACAGGAGATGGGGGAAGAAGATACGTCGCTTGATAGCCAGAGCACCCTTCGGTCTGTTTCTCAGTGCGTATTGGAGGAGGGGAATGAGGATGAGGAGGAAGAGGAAGAGGAGGAGAATGTTGGCGAGACAGAGGAGGGTACCAATGCTCAGTCCTTCTTAACTCTTGAGCGTGTATGGGCTAAAGAGGAAGAGGAGGTGGAGGAGGAAATGGAGAGTCAGGCCAGTGAGGAGAGGGAATTCTTGCGTGTTGGGACTGTGGCGCACATGGCAGACTTTATGTTAGGCTGCCTATCTCGTGACCCTCGCGTTAGAAGCATTTTTTCTGGCAGAGGAACGCTCTACAAGGCCTTTGCCAGTTTTATGTCACCTCAGCAAGACACTGTCACCTGTCCCCAGTCTAGGCAGAGTAGGGGGGAGCTGTACAGAAAGATGCTGAGGGAGTACCTAGCTGACCATACCAACGTCCGGACCGATCACTCTGCTCCATACAACTACTGGGTTTCAAAGCTGGACACGTGGCCTGAACTGGCGCTGTACGCCTTGGAGGTGCTGGCCTGCCCTGCCGCTAGCGTGTTGTCAGAGCGGGTATTCAGTGCAGCTGGTGGCGTCATCACCGATAAGCGTACACGCCTGTGAACTGACAACGCTGACAGGCTGACGCTTATTAAAATGAACAAAGCCTGGATTTCCCCAGAATTCAAATCTCCTCCGGGGGAAAGCAGCAAAAGAATAAGACTCCTTATGTATCCGATTCCTTTTCTCTCCTCTACTCCTCCTCCTTCTCTTCTTTCAACTGTCAACCACAGACACCAAAAAAAATTTTTTTCGGAGGGTTGACCTCACACACTCCAAAAAATTTTTTTTCGGAGGCTCACCTACAGCCATTTGACTGCAATCTCAGTCGGACAAAGGCATTGGTGGTGTCACCACCATGCTGTGTCAGGCTAAATTTTTGGGTGGTTCACCTGTTACCTCAGTCTAACTCGATTACTCTGTCGTCACCGCTGCCATACAGGGCCACAATTAATTTTTATGTGCTTCGCTTGCTCCTGCACTGTA